>APFE031642212.1:142570-238418 GCA_000404065.3 Pinus taeda
TTGTTCATTCTTTCTGCAACTCCATTTTGCTGAGGTGTATATGGAGTAGTCTTCTGCCGTGCTATACCACACTTCTTACAGAATTCTTCCAATTCCTTGCTGCAGAATTCTCCACCATTATCTGTCCTCAACACCTTTATCTTCTTCTCTGTCTGATTTTCCACCAGAGCCTTAAATTCTTTAAACCTGTCAAAGACTTCAGATTTCTTCTTAAGGAATATATCCATGTATTCCTTGAGAATTCATCTATAAATGATACATAGTACACAGACTTACCCAGTGATGGAACTTTCACAGGTCCAAACACATCACTGTGCACAAGCTCTAATATTTGTTTCGTCCTCTTACCACCAGAGGGGAAACTCACCCGATTCTGCTTCCCATATACACAATTTTCACAGAAATCAAAATCCAGAGAGCTCTTACTCATACCTTCTACCATACCTTTACCATGAAGTATTTGAAGGCCCTTCTCTCCAATATGTCCAAGCCTTTGATGCCACAACATGGTCTTCTCTCCAGAGACCACTAGATTTTCTGCTCCATTTTCAGGAACCATAGAACTATTGCACCCGTCAACAACAGTGCTACCTTGCAGCTTGTACAGAGTTCCAATCCGAACTCCCCGCATCAATACCAGTGCTCCTCGAACCATCTTGCAGGTATCCTTCTCGAACACTGTCTTTTCACCTGCATCATCCAACTTGCTTACAGAAATCAGATTTCTGGCCAACGTAGGAATATGCAGAACACCCAGAAGGGTTCTAATCCTTCCACCTTGCAACTTCAACTTTACTTTTCCGCGACCAATGATTCTAGCCTTCCTATCATCTCCTAAGAAGACATCACCACCATCGTATTTCTCTACTCGCAGAACCACTCTCTATGGGGTGTGAAGTGAAAGGATGCACCTGAGTCAATTAACCATGCCTCATGATCTACATGTGTACTTGAAGAAGCCAAGTACACATCCCCACCTTCATCTGAGGTTGTTTTTGCCTCTGCAGAAGGAGCATCATCAGATCCCTTTCCTTTATCAGGAGCTTTAGATTTACACTCCCTTCTGAAGTGCCCTTCCTTTCCGCATTTCCAGCACACCACCTTTGTAGGTTTTCCTGGAGATTTAGATCTCCCTCTAGATTTAGATCTCCTACTCGATGACTTATTCTTGTTTCTGTTCTGGGACTGTCCTCGTACAGACAAGGCATCACCATTCTGGTTGTCCATATTTTTCCATCTCATCTCCTCCGTCAGCAAGGCTGAGACTATTTAATCAAACTGCAAAGCAGTTGCATTGCTACCTATTGCAATAACCAGACTATGCCACGAGTCTGGTAGAGAGCATAACAAACTGATGCACTTATCTTCATCTGAAATTTTAATATCAACAGATAATAACTGACTTATCACAGTATTAAACGCATTCAGATGCTCTGTCACCGAGTCTCCATCTTTCATCCTCAGGTTATACAGATTTTTCCGCAGGAACAGTATATTCACCAGAGACTTAGATTGGTACAAAATCCCTAACTTGTTCCATAAAGTCTTTGCTGTAGCTTCCCCTGATACATTCAACAATACTGAATCTGAGACACACAATCGTATTGTGCTCTCTGCCTTCCGATCCAACTTCTTCCATTTTTCATCGGTCACTCCCGTTGGTTTAGTACCCGGATCGACCGCAATCCACTGATCTTTATCCACCAACAGATCCTCCATCTTGAGTTTCCACAACTCAAAACTCTCACCATTGAACTTCTCAATCTCTATCTTTCCGCTGCTCGCCATCTTCTTTCACCACCAGAATCGATCTCATAGGTCTCCCACTGAACAGGGTCTACCACAGGCCCAAGCGAAACCCCTCAGCAATAAAGGCGTCCCCTTGAAGCCAAAACAACTCTGATACCAAATGTAGGTTTTAACCCCGTACAGAAATTACCTGCATACGAATTCTAAATCATAGGAAAAATAAAAATGCTAGAGCATAACAGATAAAACACATATACACAGAGATTTCCCACTGGATCTCAAAACTGAGACTACCAGCTTGATTTTTCATTATGTTCCTTTCAATGTCACAATACATATTTATACATGCCGAAGCATCCAATACCATGGACCAAAAAACCATCAATCCAATACCATGGACCAAAAACCATTATGTCCAAAAAACATGTGTGAAAATCATGCACAAAACCATAGGTGGGTACGCCCAACCTAACATAGGGTCCAAAACCAAAATTTTCCGGGGCGCTGCCCAAGACCCCATAAAATGGGGTTATGGGTACCCCTCAAACCCCCTGTTAACTATGTGGAAAGAATATAACACAACCCAACATGATATACTGGAGAACATTTTTTCAAGAATCTCACTTGCTGATTTGGTAACTTCAAGATCAATTTCTGATTATTGGGTTGTTGTTTATGCTTCCAGACATTTCCAATCGGTCTATGACAGAACAGATAGATGCATTTTCATTAATAACAATAATCTAGAGATATGGGCTTTCAGCGTTGCCTCAACTCGTTGGTTTGAGCTAAAGGTTCCCTGCAACTGGGATAAGTGGGAGATGACAACCCTAGGCCTCAAGGCTGCATGTGATGGTTTATTTTTGGTGGATGGGTCTGATGTCACTTTATTTGTTGTCAATCTTCTCACTGCCAAGTTCAAAAGTTTGCCAAGGATATGTCCACATACTAGAGGCTGTGATAAATTTGTGAAGTGTCTCATTGTTCATGGAACAGCTGAGCTGCAAGTTAATAGAGATTCAGGGGATTATACAGTTTATTTGTTTGGTATTTGGCAGGAAAGGGAAAGTTTTGTGCATCTTGCTAGGTATACCTCCACTACAAAGTTGTGGACAGTGCAGCCAATCTCCATGCTTGGAAATGGTATACCTCCCTTCTCCACAATTTTCCCCTGCTGTGGAGTTTTCGCCGTGATAATGTGATTACTTGTGTCATGAACCATCTGCGAATACTTTCATTATTCATGTGATAATAATAACAGCCAACCTAATGATGCAATTTGCTTTTGATTGGGCCGGCCATGATGGACTTCGGATATCGTCGTGGGAAGATATGTTACAGTAATGTTTCCCTGCCCACTTTCGTTCCCTGTGGTAGAGGACGACTGATACTGGTGGGAAAATTGAAGGGAAATGGGTCTGTAAAACCCATGTATGGCAAGCTCCCTATAGTTCGCCATTCTGAATTTGGTATATGGGAATTCGTTGAATACGATAATCAGATCCATGGGGACTGGAAAATGATTGACAGCGTCCATGTTGATTTGATTAAACACATGATCGAATCCTCCGAGGGTACAGATGTTCTTGTTGTAGGAAATGATGGTGATAGCATTTTGTTTTTGTTGAGGGGCAGTGATATTATGCTGGAATTCAGAATATCCATTAAACTCTGGCTAATGTATGACGTTGGTTGCCCAGGAGGAGGATCCTTGGACGCCAACTTCCATGGGAAACCCCTTTTTGGTTGTCTCAGATTTGGTGCCACTGTTTGATCTTTGGATCCTTGGACGCCAATTTCCATTGGAAAGCCCTTTTTGGTTGTCTCAGAATTGGTGCCACTGTTTGATCTTTGGCTGATCTCCTTTCGTACTGTTCTATTCAACTGTGTCAGTAAAAGAAAATAGTTTACCAGAATATTTGTGATAGTTTCACTTAATTAATTTTTCCCTAATCCCGGAGACTTGTATTGGATTTAATTGACCCCAAATTGCCATGGTTAATATTATTTTGTTTTTGGTAGTGGCAGAAAGAGTGTAGAAGTAGCCAGATTGGAGTCTTGACTTCAATATTTTCTACTGTTAAAATTTACTCTGTCGGTAAAAGAAAATCGTTTAGCAGAATATTTGTGATACTTTCCCTTAATAAGTTTTTCTGGTAATCATGAAGACTTGGATTTAATTTAATTGACCCAAATTGCCATGGCTGGTATTATTTTGTTTTTGGTAGTGGCAGAAAAAGTGTAGAAGTAGCTAGTTTGGGGAAATGACTTCAATATTTTCATATATTAAAATTATATCACTTTCTATTCCAGTATTTCTTCAAATTCTTAACCACATAAGTTTATATAGTGTAAGGGTTAGATAGACATTTTTTATTGAAATTTGTAATTTCTGTTTATATAATATGATGCTTTATTACTAAACTAATCAAAATAAAATACAAAAATAGAAATGAATATAGGAGTTGAATAGAAGAAATTAAATGCAAATTAATATAATATGTAAAATGTATCTCACTCCATCCTTATTTAAGGATTTAGATATACATTTCTTTAATGAAATTGTAGCAACTGTATATGTAAATTAGGATTTTTCATTATTAAACTAACAAATAAAATACTAAATGTAAATGAATAAATGAGTTTAATAGAAGAAATGAAGTGCAAATAAATATAATATCTAAATTGTATGTCACTAAATTGTAGTTGAAGGAGAAAAATAAGATCATAAAATGAATTAATAATAATGTTCATAATCCTACTACTATAAGAAATGAACTCAAATTGGACCAAGTTGAAACTAAGATAAAACAAAATGCAGTTAAATATATGAATGTAGGTAGAATAATCCATAGCTAAAGCATATACATCATTAAAAATTCTAAACAAAAATAATGTCCATCACTAAGAAGCTCCTAGTTTCATATAACACATTAGCAAGTAAAAGATAGGTGACATGTACAAGAACCAACAAAATCAAACAAAGAGATTTGACACCATCTAGGTTGATTTGATTATCACATGATCAAATCCGCTAAGTAAATAAATGTTCCTATGGTAGAAAATGATGGTGACAACATTGGTTTCTATTGAGAGGCAATAATATCATTATGGAATTTAGAATATCCATTAAAATTTGGCCAATGTATAATATTGGTTTTTTAGGAGGGCGTCTTTAGAGTCCAATTTCCATTAGAAGGTCATTTTTTACTCTCTCACATTTGATGTCAATGTTTGATCAGTAGCTATGTTAGTTTTGTATTGTTTTATTCAATTATGTAGGTAAAAGGAAATTCATTCTTAAAATATCCTTTGAAATTTTCACCTAATTTTTATATTTCATAAATTCAAGAAAAAATCCCATGAGACTTGGCCTAGCTTTGATTGACACAATCTTTAATGCCTAATATTATTTTATTTTATGTTAGAATAGTCTAAGATATTAAATGTGGGACAAGTAGCCACCCCCATCGTGCATAAATTTTAAATGCTCTTCCCTCCTCCGTACCAACCAATCTCTTGTAGCCATGTGGCACATCCTCATTGGTTCTTTGATCCTTTGAGAATCTCCCTTTTGTCCTTACTCTTTCATTAGTCAACTAACCCTATTTAGCAAGTCTACATTTACAACAACCACTTCATCTACCACAAGCATTGTTGATGTCTCAATGAAGGATAAAGCACCATGGGAGACAAAGCATGCAAAATGGACCTTCCCGCATATACCTTTCCTCCTCTACTGATTTTATGACGTGATACTAATATGCAAGATCCATTGATCACTACCTATGATGTGATGAAATCTATTCACCTAGTGCAAACTACTAGTGACATAATTGAAGAACACAACAAATTGTATGCATCAAGTCTGGTCCTAATAGTGTTCCTATAGGTATATCATTTTATAGAGATCTTATCTTGATGTTTTAGCAGGTACTTGCAATATAAAAGAGTTCTTGTCTCATCTCAAGAAGGCATGGGTGATAATGAAAACAACAGTAGAAGCAATTGCATATATGCTTTCTTTTCCACATAAAATATATTTGCAGAACTTAGATAAAGAAAGCCTTGAGGAGAAGTGGAATGTTCTTCCTCTAGAAATGCAAAAAGAAATGGTGCATGGGTTTGTCCAAGAGGGAGTATTTCCCCCTTATGGTTCTCCTCCTTACCCCATCACAACCTTTGATGCCATTCCCGAGTTATCCTTTTCCATGATTTCTCAAGTCCTCAGCTTGGATATTTATGTTTATGTAAATGAAGTGGTGTTAGGTCCCTTAGCCTCCTTGTGTCACCCAACCACGAAGGCTTGCAACAATTTTGATTTTCCAGAGTTTTTAGCTAATGAGATACGTATCCCAAATGATAGAATTTGGAGAGGGGAGGTCATTGAGTTACCAAGCATACTTAGTTCACCTATACTCATCCACCAATAATATTCTCACTTAGAACACCTAAATTTGAAGATGGTGGATGAGCATAATTCCTTTTTACTGATTTATGAGTGGTTACAAATGATCAGAAAACTTGAAGACAACCAAGGTTTCCTTAAATATGTGTCCTCTTTTTATACTCTTTTGAATGGCCAACTTTAGTAAGAGCTTCTCTATTGTTGAGAGAAAAGTTATGGTCCACCTTGAATATTAGGATAGGTGTTTGGTACTTTTTTCAAGAGTACACTTTCAAATTGTATAGGTTTGAAGGTAGACCCTATCAAGTACCAACATTATTGACTCCTCACATTTTTGCATTAGAGTACATCAGATAGAGATTCAACAATGATTATGTGCATTTTGCTTCCAAAAAGGAATGATGCAGGAGTAATCAGCTCAACAATATCAATGTGTTTTAGTAGACATAGGGGGTCTTCTGTTTCCAAGAAGTTGGTTTCATAAATGTGAATTAATGTAATTATTTAGGCTTTTGAGTGATTTTAATGAGAATAGGAATTAATTGAATATTGTGAGACATATTTATAAATATTCTCGAATATGAGAGATTTAGGATAGTTTAGAGACTAAGGGATTTCAGAATTAATTGTAAACCTCAGATTAGGAGTTAGTTCATGTTTTTTGGGATTAGAGAGGATCCTTAGGGATGAGGAAGAGATTTCATGATTCTGTTGAGGAGTTTATGGATCTAAAAAATGAATTGGTTTTAGAATCCCTTTGTATAAATGTAAGCCTAAAAGGCATAATCAGAAGTTAGATAGGTCAGATAGATAGCTCGTTAGACAATTAGAGTGTGACTGTAAGCCTACGGGAATATTAGGAAACTGAGGCCACTAATTAGAAGAATCAGGCTAGAGAGGGACGGAGAGTCTCAATATGTAATCATTTGTTTATATGTTTATATACAGAGAATTCGATTCTAAGTGTGTAAGTGTGTGACTCAATATGGAATGATAAATTCTGTGTGTATTAGAGATTCTGTATAACATATGTATGCAGGCAGAGTTCAGTAGAATACACATAGAGAAGAATGATGCAAAGAATTATAATGGATCTTTGAAACCATTTGAAGGATCAAAGTAATATCCAAGAATGACAGTGATTAAATAATATGCAGAATTAAGCTCAGGAGGGATTTGCACAGTAGAATAGTTGAAGGATGAAGAACCATTGAAATAACTGAAACCACAAAGAAACATTGGTGAAATGGCGTAAAACCCAATTGGAGAAAGGAATGAAAGAATGAAGTGTTAATGTATAGACACTATTGGATTTACCAGATCAACAGATGGGATCAAATCGCATGGAAGGATCGTTGTTAAAATCCCTCATCACAACATTTAAATGGTAAGGAATTAATCTTGGCCCACAAGCATTTGCGACATGCGACATCATTGTGAACCGTTGGATCATATTCCCTGATCAACGGTGGAGGAGCTTTAATAAATATCACATCGTAATGTTTCGTTGATGAGTGAACTAACCTTGGCCACAAGCGATTGCGATGTCTAATGCAATTGGAGGTTTGATCGCATCACAAATATTCCATGGAAATGTATCGGGCCTTAACCAATCCAACATGCGATGGAGCGAGCCGATAAGTATTACGATATGCGACATGCGATGGAGTGAGTCGATAAGTATTGTGATATGTGATATAGGAGCGGACCCGATAAAGTATAGGCATGGTTAATTGTATTTGGAATCCAGTTATGTTAATCACATATCGGATGCGAAGGAGGAATGTGTTAGTGTGACCTGTGGAGGATTGTGATAGCGACAAGTCATGCATTGATAAATGTGTAAAGACTGTGGAAAAATGGAAAAGGTATGTTTTATATGAACTTCTATTATAAAGGGTTTATAATAGAAATAATGCCAATAGATGATTTGTGGGTTAAACCTGTGAATAACCAAAGCATAAAGGTTTTGTGGGGTTTGGTTATATATATGCACGATACATTAAAGTTTAATGAAGTTGGATATATGTGTGGGCATAAGGTTAAGAAGGTTTATGAGGGTGAGTTATAAAGTTCCGATATATAGGATTAATGAGAGGTACACTGTGTTTAATTATTAAATCATTCTACAAAGATTTATTAAAGGGGCCTTAACCATTAAGAATTGAATATTTGACTTAGGAGAGAGTTAAAATTCCTGGGGCAAAATAGATATGTGCATTTTACATGCATACTGTGGGTAAATGTGGGTTTTCCTACGTCAAAGTGGTATTAGAGCATAATTATAATTGAAACATTTGGTATTAAGGAAGTACAAAGAAATTTTGTGTGAACATTTCTTTAGAAGAGTTTAGAACAAAGTTATATTCTGAAGGTGCATATAGAGGCGAATGATGATGAAAGCAGGCAAGGGCGATTAGATTTTAATATGACACAGAGTAATCACACAGAGGTAAGGTATGGTAGAATATTGGGAGAACTTGCAGATGCAAGAAATAAAGGACAATCCATTCAAAGTACAAAAGATGGTGGAACAAGATCATGCAAAGATCTTGACGGTGAGATGACATGGTTTTTTTTGATTTGAATATTGGAGAATGTGTGGTTTTTATACTGAGACACAGGTGACAACATAAGGAGGTGAGAAGGTTGCAACAATCTAGAGTGAGGAGAGCTTGAATTGGTTCCAAAGAAAAGAACCAGAGAAATGCTAACAGACTGAGCTTAGAGGAGAGAAGCTTAGTGAGGCATAGATAGAAAAAAGGAGACTTGTTACTGTAGAGATATTGTTGCAGATCACAAAGGCAATCCCACAAAGGATGTGGGCAAAATTGCTAAGGGATAAAAGAAGTTGGTAAGACTTCCTAAGTGAAAGAAGAAGTGGTGAGAACCAAGAATTTCATGGTGATTGAAATACAAGAGGACAATTGTGTTCTTGAGAGGTGTAGATGAGTTAAAGCCTAGAAGGAAGAGAGAAGAGTACTCAAAGGAGGTTCTGGAGATAGAGAACCAAGTGCTTTCCAAAAGACTGAGTACAGAGGAGAGCTTGGTGAGGTAAGTGGTAGTAGGGAGGACTTGCTGTTGTAAAGGCTTTAGTGCAACTCATAGTGAATGAGTGAGGAGCTCATGAAGATAGAGATGGAGGAGAAAATGACTACTAATAGTGATAATGGAGGTTCTGAGGAAGACCACAACAGAAGAAAAGTAAAGAAGGAGGATGCCAAGACAAGAGAATGAGTCAAGAGGAAATTGGCCAGGAGATTGCTAAGATGAAAGAACAACTTGATGTATTGATGATGATACTAGACGAAAATGAGAGACAACATTGGGTTTTAAAGAAGAAGCTAGTGAAGTGGCATAAGTTACAAATAAGGCTACAACAGAGGCAAGTAAGGTGGTTGATGGAAAAACTCAGAGAAGCTGAGTTGGGAATGGAAGTGTCTATTTGTGAACGAGAGCAAGGTGAATTTTTGGGTGAAGATGAAGACTTGAAGACGGAAACTTCAAGTGAGACCAAAGGATCACATGATTTTAAATATGAAAATTTGTGTATGTTTGTAGGTGAAACATGTGAAGGACAACAATTTGTTGATATTGACATAAAGAAGGAAGAATATAGGCATAATCTAAATTCCTTTCTAAAAGAAGAAGCAGAGAAGGATATTAACCAATCAAGTAAAGGACATGATGAGATTGAGGAGAAGACCATCGAAGTATTTGTAAGTTATCTGAAGGACTTGGAATAGTAGGAGGAATTGGTGATTGAATCATCAAATGAGGTCATGAGGTCTTGTGGTTTTACAACTGATAGTGTGCATGAATGCAAGTATTACAGAAGACAAACCATTTTATGGAACTGTCTTGAATGAAGCTGAAAGTTTCCAAGTAAACTATGATGATGACTGCCTTTCGAATTAGGATCAAGTTAAGTTATTACAACAGAAGGAGTTCACAAATTCCGTGTTTAGTGGAGGAAATATCTTTAGTAAGGATGAGACAGTTATGTCCTATGATAAGATATTTGCTATTGAAAAGAATAACGAGGAACTTATTTTCTTAAATGATCAAAGGTATAGTGATGAGTGGACATCTAAAACTATCACAAAGATGGAGGATTAGAATTTTATTCTAATCCAGAAGGAAGAATTGGTGTCAACAAGAAGCCATACTTGTGATAAAGAATAAGATAGTGAGGATTGTACAAAACTTTTAGGAGAAATTTCAAGTGAGATGGAAAATTTGTGGCATGAATTAAGTCTTTTGGAGAAAAGGCTAGAAGACCAAAAAGTAAGTGTTCAGATTGTAAAGTAAGAACTAGATGAGAATGAAGAAGTTCACAACAGTGGACAGGGACAGAAAGACATTAATGAAACAGATGGCGTGGAGGAGAGACTAGCTAATGGTTTTGTGAATTTTGTTGAGAATTCAAAACAACATACTAATGTGCTGATAGAGGAGGAAGAATTAGAGCAACAAGATGAATTGTTGCTAAAGGAAGAAAAGGCGTAGAAGCCTTATGATTTTTATTTTAACAATTGTTTTATGAGTGCAGGTTTAGTTGCAAATGCTAGAGGAAATTTATCATAGATGAGCAACCAAATAAAAATGAAGGAAGAGGATTATGTGGAAGTATTAAATCCATGGAACAAAGATGTTCAATTGCTGAAGAGAATGCGAGAAGGTCAAGATTTCATGTAGAAAGGAATAACCGTGAAAGAGGGTAAAGGTGAAATGGAGACAATCATAATAAGTGAAGGACAAGTAAAAATTCGACAACTTCAAAGAGTAGAACAATAGATTGAAGAGTTAGTGGACAACAAAAACAACGATCTAAAAGAAAGAGAAAGAGAAAGAAGTAAGTGGCAGAGTATGGACCAGTCCAATGATGTGTTGGAAATGGAGATTGAAGAATTATGACAATTAATGATGAAACAGTTCGTATGGGGGAGATTGATAGTAGTAGGAAGCATGCTAAATCAAAGTATGAACCTGATTGACAAGGAGAGGAAGATGAAACAGAAGACAAAAGGAATACAGTAGCAACAAAGGTGCAAGGAATTTGGGTAGTTACAAACTAAAGTTTGGGACCCTCGAGGTTTTCTGTTTAACTTATGAACACACATGATCAGGAGATCATGAATATTTTCTACTTTGGGAGTTTGATGCAGGAGCAATAAGCTCAACAATATCATTGTATTTTAGTAGACATAGGGGGTCTTGTGTTTCTAAGGAAGTTGGTTTCCTAAATGTGAATTAATGTAATTATTTAGGCTTTTGAGTGATTTTAATGAGAATAGGAATTAATTGAATATTGTGAGACATTTTATAAATATTCTCGAATATAGGAGAAGATGAGATATTTAGAATAGTTGAGAGATTGAGGGATATGAGAATTAGTTGTAAGCCTCAAATTAGGAGTCAGTCCATGATTTTGAATATTAGAGAGGATCCTTAGGGATGAGGAAGGGATTTCAGGATCTTGTTGAGGAGTTTATGGATCTAAAACAGGTATTGGTTTTAGAATCCCTTTGTATAAATGTAAGCCTAAAAGGCATAATAAAAAGTTAGATAGGTTGGATAGATAGCTCGTTAGACAATTAGAGTGTGATTGTAAGCCTATGGGCAGATTAGGAAACAAAGGCCACTAATTAGGAGAATCAAGCCAGAGAGGGATAGGGAGTCTCAATATGTAATCATTTGTTTATATGTTTATATATAGAGAATTCGATTCTGAGTGTGTAAGTGTGTGATTCAATATGGAATGATAAATTTTGTGTGTATCAGATATTCTGTATAACATATGTATGCAGGTAGAGTTTAGCAGAATACATAGAGAGAAGAATGATTTGAAGAATTATAATGGATCTTTGAAACCATTCGAAGGATCAAAGTAATATCCAAGAATGACAGTGATTAAATAATATGCAAAATTAAGCTCATGAGGGAGTCACGCAACAAAATAGTGGAAGGACAAAGAACCATTGAAATAACTAGAACCACAGAGAAACGTTGGTGAAATGGCATAAAAACCAATTGGAGAAAGGAATGAAAGAATGAAGTGTTAATTCATAAACACCGTTGGATCCACCAGATCAACAGATGGGATCAAATCACATGGAATGATTGTTGTTAAAATCATGCATCACAACATTTAAATGGTAAGGAATTAATCTTGTCCCACAAGGATTTGTGACATGCAACATCATTGTGAACCGTTGGATCGTATTCCTTGATCAACGGTGGAGGAGCTTTAATAAATCTCATATCGCAATGTTTTGTTTATGAGTGAACTAACTTCGACCACAAGCGATTGTGATATGTGATTGCGATGTCTGATTCGATTGTAGGTTTGATCGCATCGCAAATATTCCATGGTAATGTAGCGGGCCTTAACTAATGCGACATGCGATGTACACCATGCGATTGAGTGAGCCAATAAGTATTGCGATATGTGATATAGGAGCAAACCTGATAAAGTATAGGCATGGTTAATTGTATTTGGAATCCGGTTATGTTAATCACATATTGGATGCGAAGGAGGAATGTGTTAGTGTGACCCGTGGAGGATTGCGATAGTGATAAGGCATGCATTGATAAATGTGTAAAAATTGTGGAAAAGTGGAAAATGTATGTTTTATATGAACTTCTGTTATAAAGGGTTTATAATAGAAATAGCATCGATAGATGATTTGTGGGTTAAGCTTGTGAATAACCAAAGCATAAAGGTTTTGTGGTGTTTGGTTATATATATGCACAATACATTAAAGAAATTTAATGAAGTTGGATATATGTGTAGGAATAAGGTTAAGAAGGTGTATGAGGGTGAGTTATAAAGTTATGACATATAGGATTAATGAAAGGCAGAATGTGTTTAGTCAATAAATCATTTTATAGAGATTTATTAAAGGGGCCTTAACCATTAAGAGTTGAAGATTTGACTCGGCAGAGAGTTAAAATTCCCGGGGAAAAACAAATATGTGAATTTTACATGCATACTATGGGTATACGCGGGTTTTCCTGCGTCAAGGAAATTGTCACTTTCCTCCTTCCTTGTGAGGTAGGACCATTGGTAGTCAATCAAAAAATTCATTAGACTTGGTGGAGAAGACCCTTCAATCCCATAGCAAAGGAGTGCGCTAAGAAGTCTACTTGGGAGGTATATGATAATGAGGATCATGTTAAAATGATAAATGTTGCAATAGAATCTAAATAATATTGTGAATAACTTGAAGTTGAGATCGCCTCTTTAAGATTAGATCTTGATAAGTCAAAAAACAAAAAATGAAGAGCTACTTCATGTATTGCAAGAACAAGAGAATGGGTTGAAGTAAGAGGTTTTCAAATTAAAAGAGTAAGTGGAAGAAGGAATAAAGGTTGAAGAAGGAATGAAGAAGCAATATCTAGAAAAGGAAGAATAATACCAAACAATGGAGGTTGAGGTAAATATTCTAAAATAAAATTTAGAAGAAAAATATAAACATTTGAGATTTCAAGATAGTGCTAAGATTTTGGATAAAGTTCTTAGTTTTCAAAGGTCTTTGTCCATTAGATCTAGGCTTGGTTTTCATGAAATTATAAAACAAGAATCTAGTTCACAGACTTGTGCAAGGAACCTGAAGGATAACAATGAAAAATATGAAATTATTGATAAAGAAATAAGAAGTCAACCTGATCAGTACCCAAGTAAGATAGTTTTTCAAAGGAAATCATTCTCCCAATAATAGAAACATTAATCGATTCTTTCCTTTGATCAATAATGTTGAATGTTTTGTATGTCATAACTATGGACATAGTGCAACCAATTGAAAAATAAAATTATTTCGATTTCAAGAAAATAGCCACTTCGTAGGAAGATCATCAACTCCTAGGTACTTGGGTTTATTTAACGGATATTAATTTTCTTGCAACATATTTGGTCAAAAAGTTATTGATCACAATAGGAGGAATATGAGACAAAAATATGATGGTGTAGGAGCATCCGAACACTCATAGTTAGAGAAGGAATCCAAAGCGAAGCAAGGATGACGTGGACCATCAGAGCTGATGTTTCTGGGAAAACTAGTGTCTTTTCGATCTTCTAGTCCCACTAAGACGGGTAGCTATCTTAGAAACAAACAATCAAAGCACTTCGAGATTTCCTTTATGTATGATAGATAAGAGAAGCAAAGAAGGACAACCTAGATCTTCCGCTTGACTCCTTGCTTGATTTCTCTCTCCCTTGATGGAACTTGCGACTCCTCTCCTACTTGTCCCGCTTTATAGAATACCTGTAGAGACAAAGTAACAAAACACCATCAAAGCATCTTGATCTATAATGCCATAAACAATGCAAAATCAGAAATACATTGACCATACAATTGCATTCACAAATAACAAGATTCACAAATACACAATTATATGGAGAAAAACTCAAAGAACTTTATTAATAGTAGAAGAGAGGATTGAAACCCAGTTGTCTGATCCAGCATCATCCTCCTAGCATCAAAGCCCTCTTCACCTCATGAAAACAAAGATCACCCAACAATACAATGCTCCTTCTCAAAGACAAACCAACAACACTTCTTTACAAGCTACAAAATTCCAGCCTCTAGATCTCTCAGATGAGGGATCCATTTATAGATTTTGCAAAGGTGTGAGTTAGCTCTAAGTTTTTGATTAGTTTCATTCCACTGATAGTTCTTGGTTCCGCTTGGAGATTTCATTGATCTCTTACTCATCCCTGGGCGAATTCAGAGAGGCAAGTGTCATATGAGAAGTTTCTAGAAGATTCTCTGGGTATCCACATAGAAAATTGTCTCTGTAGAAATTTTGAATAATAAACACATATTCAATGAAGATTATCCTGATCATGTACTATTGTAGAATACATACACAATACATATGCTCCTCTATGTTGATCATCAATACAGAAGCATTAATAACAATAAAACATCAAGAGCATACACACATTAACACAGTATGTAACCCGGGAAAGCTTACAGCTGAAAACCCCACACTATTTGTATATTAATGATTGAGAACATGTAACATTACAATAGTCAATACTTCTCACAAGTATCCAACACTATCTCCACCTGTTACACATAATACAGCTCAGATATGATCTCCAAATCTATTCCACTGCTTGCCTGCCTCCACTGCTCAATACCTGCTCAAGAATGGATGAGAATGGTTGAAACAAACTCGTATTTACCTCAATATAATCACTCACACTGGGAATCACATGAGCAGAGGCTATAATCACTTGGTATTGGCTAATTCTCATTGGCATAACTTATTCCCATTGATTGTGCAAATCCTCATGCACAACTATATTCACAACTGATAGCAATCTGATCCTCTAACACTTGTCCCTGCTGAACTGAACATGCACAGACATGCAACTGAGTTAACTGATGTATTCTTTAGTTGCATTATGAGTTAATAATTAGTTTAACAACTCATCATTAGTCTATTTGCAGTTAGATTAATTACAACTAGTTTAACCAAGTCAAACTGAACACAACTCCATCAACTCCACAATCAACTCCACCAAACTCAACTGATTGAGTTCTAACTGAATCCATGCATACAACAACTCAACTGACCCACAAAGAAAATGTATTTCCTTTTGGCAGCTACATGTGCTACATCTGTAGCTCAAACTGAAGTGCTCCAAGAGAATAAGATAAAGTTTATAGTCTAAATATTATTTTAAGCTAATAATATTTGACTGCTCTATAATTAGACTTGAAAGTGTCACTGCTGTTGTCTAAAAATAGAAGTCCATCTATTTTTGCCAAATTGACCAATCATCCATAAACAACATCCTGCAACTCATAGACATGATCCATATGTCTAAAAATAGACATAGTCTAAAAATAGACTTTGCGCCATAATTTGCCTGCGGGCCCACTTAGTGAAGGCGACTCTTTTCACTAAGCTCCAGCATCTTGTTGCAAACTCAATAGTGCCCCCCAACACAGGCTCGTTCACTAGGTATTTGAATGTAGAGTGGTCAGTATACATCTTAAAGTGTCCGCCAAGTAGATAGTGGCGGTATTTCTAGAGCACGTACACCATCGCCAGTCCCTCCCGCTCTATAGTGGAGTAGTTCTTCTCAACTTTGGATAATTGTCAACTTGTGAATGCAATCGAATGATCAATTCCTTCTACTCCTTCCTGTGTAAGTACGATACCCAACGTGATACATGACGTGTCAACATGTACGTGAAATTCGATGTCCCATTTTGGAAAGACCAAGATAGGAGCTAATGCCATCTTTTCCTTGAGTGTTTCCAACCTTATGTTACATTCCTCATTCTAGCAATAAGTAGCGTCCTTCTTCAACAATTGTTCCATCAGTGCTGTGATCTACGCATAACTCTTGATGAACTTCCGGTAATAACCAGTGTGTCCTAGTGTAGCGCGTAGCTGCTTGGCACTTCGTGGTGCTTGGAGATTAAGTATAATTTCAATCTTTGTTGGATCCACCATGAGGCCTTGCCTACAGATCACATGGTCGAGCAAGTTGCTGAAGGGGGCGAGGAAAGTGCACTTCTTTAGGTTTAGCACAATCTAGTTTCGTCGACACGTATCCAACATTAACCATAAGCTCGTAGTATGTTTCTTAACTAGCCCAAATACAGTCCAATCATCAAGATATACCTCTAAGAATTTATGTATGAATTCCTTAAAGGCAGCTACCACGATGCGCGAGAATATTGTTGGCGTGTTCTTTAGTCCAAAGGGCATCACCGTATACTGAAAGTAGCCCCATTCAGTAGCGAACATTGTTTTGCTTCTATCCTCAGGTGCAATCTTGATCTAATGGTACCCCAAGAAGCTATCTGTAAAGGAAAAGGCTTCTTGTCCTCCCACATTCTCCAGTACATCATCTGTAAATGGCATCGAAAACGGATCATTAACACATGCATCATTGAGCTTCCATAGGTCCATGCAGATGTGAATTTCACCTTTCTATTTTTTCTCCTGCACCACCATAAGGACTTACCTAGTCGGACTCTTCCACTCGTTCAATTATTCTTGGTGCAAGCATCTTGTCCAATTCTTCTCAAACCTTCGCTTTGTATTTTGGGTTCAACCAGTGAGGCCGCTGCTTAACTAGCTTCACATCCGACTTCAAGGTTATCTTCATCATTCCTAAGTCGCTGAGAATCCCTTTTAACTTCGTGATTTTAGTCGGGAATAAATCTTGATATTCTTGAAGCAGTTCGATGACCTTTTCCACCATGGCATCATCCCAATATTCCCTAAGTGTTCCGTACTTCACCTCTGCCTCTATTCCAATGTTTACTTGTTTCATTTTCAGTAGCACGGTGATGTCTGGATCTTTAATTGTTGGTCCATGAACCTTGCGACTCCCCTTTGTTTCTGGAATATTGATGTTGCTAGGGTCATCCTCCTCATCGTCTACCTGTACATTGTAACATTCCAGGGCATGGCTCAACTGTCGCGACCAGTCTGGCTGCACAATTTCTTCTGGTTCCAGGGGGACTTTGAAAATAGCAACCTTGACCACTTACAATGCGTCGTCCACCGTATCCATCCATTGATCTTCAAAGAGGAACATTAATAAAAATCCTTCGTGCAAGATATCCCACTCACCTGTACCATGCTGGAGTTTGGTTTCCGTATACCAGTTCCTTGGAATGACATACATGGTATCGTAAAATAAGTGTACCCACTCTAGTTGAGGCTATTCTTTGTAGGCTTGGATCCATCTGGTAAGGTGCATGCATGGGTCATCATGTCCATCGTATTTCTTAGTTATTTGTAGTTCCAGGTTCCCAAATCTTATCTGCATCATGCGCTTGCAGCTACTGTCAACCCATCATACTTTGGCATCTCGCGGTCCTAAGCTTTGACACAATATAGAGAATTAGTCATCATATTGCAGTTTAACGTGGTTACCCCATTCAACTGATTATGCCACCGTTTGTCTTCCTCATCAGAATCTTTGGTGCAGGAATCTACATGGCCCCATGATATTTTTCCTTCCACAGTTGGATTGACCCAATCTTGATTTCATGTAGAAATTTTGTAGATGCAATCTAATTCATCATCACTTCCATCATCGCATACAGGCTCAGTGTAATGCGGTCCTTCAGCCGGTTCTAGCGAAATGACTACACGGAGTGACTTCTTCTCAAATATCATTTTCCCCTTCCTTAAATTAATAACCCCATTCATATTAGTGGCCCAGTCTATCCCTAACAATGTAGGATAAGGGGTACTTTCATTCATGATTTCTATTAACTCAAAGTCCATTCGAGTGCTTGTGCCTTCTATGTCCACTGTAATTCCTTGCATTCTTCCCATGGGCAGAATCTTCTGTTGATTTGCGATCCGTAATTGAATAGGAGACCATTGTAGTGGGGGTTTTCCCATGCGTTCCCAATCTGTTTAGGTAGTACATTTGCATCTAAGCCCATGTCCAGAATGATCTAATCCATTTCAAAGTCGTCAATTTGCGTCGTTAGTCGCATTTCCCATCCAGTCTGCGATGCTTGTTTCCCTAGTTTTTGGACCATGTAAGGTTCCCCTGACCCTACGCACCTAGTTATCAATTCTTGTAATCCTTTAACTGCCCGATTGTCACGAAGAAATTTCATATATGTCTCTAAAAAGGTAGTTAGAATTGAGGGATCCTTCTCCAGCTCAGGTTGATCCTTACTACCTAGGGTAGAGACTTCCACAAAGCTCTTCCTAGCTTCCATATTTGTTTCCTTACAAACCATGGCATCGTCCTTGGTCACTTTCTTCTTATCCTCCCCTATAGCTGCGCCACTTTTGAGCACCATGTTTATGTTGGGTCTTCCTCGCGTGGTTTGGCCCTCATCATTTGGACATTCTACATCTTCGTAGGTTGTGCAACCCTCTTCTCCTGTATCTGTGCTATCAACGTGGGGAAATCTATCATTTCATGATCGAACTACTCGCAGTAAGGACACGATATTCTAGTCAGGTTGGTACAGTCTTGAGCGTAGTGTCCTGGCCCTCCGCAATTATAATAGATTAGCTACCTGTGACCCTTTCCTAGCCCCATTCCTCCCCATCCTCATCCACGTCCCTAGAACCCACCATGTGCTATTGCGGTAGCTAGATCCTGACCCCACACTTCAGTCGGCATTATGTAGGTACGTGACTGGTCCATCAATAATCGATAACTATGACAGTCTCACTCCTCGTGGCCCACCAAATGGAAAATATTGCAAAACATCTGTTGGGGGTCTGGTTAAATTTTGGCAGTAGATAATAGTTGTCCATGTTGTGTTTTCCTCCCACCTAATAGATTATGCACCAGAGTGAGGGTGCCACGCTTGGCCCTACTAGTGCCTTTGGTCACAATGGTGTTGGTCCCCCCGTCGCCACATAGTTCACAAAAACTGGACAATGATCCTTATTGTGACCTTGGTTTCTACATTTTAGACACCATACTTCCTCCCGTGCTTCTGAGTGGGGTGCCTTTTCTTTTTTTAAATTCTGCATTTCTAAACACAGGTTTTGTATTTGCGCATGGATTTGCTGAACTCCCAACCCTAGATCCTGTATTGGAGTTTCATGCAACCTCATTGTTTTCTCTAATGATTCAACTTGGGTTGAGATCTTTTGCTGTGACAACGCTATCCTCAGATGTGGCATTAGTGACGCCACAAACCATGCACAATGTTGCGCATCTAAAAGCGTCATGTTTGCCTCGCGAATTGTACTTTTCAATCGTTGATCTAGATCCCACAGAGTTTTACCAGGCATCATCGCGATCTCCTTGAACCCTATGATTGACTGTGTTTCTGATTTTGGCCAGCTAAATTCTTTTTTCAATTCATCTCGGATCTCTGCTTTTCTCGCATTCCAGTGATCGCTTGAGTACTTTATATACCATTAGAGCATGGTCCTGCAGTGCGCTAACTAAAGTAGCCTTTCTGATTTTGTCGTCCATAACTCTGTGCGCTTCCCATACTGTCATCACCACAAACTAAAATTGTTCTGGATTTTTGCTTCCTGCTCCTCTGAATATTGGCAATCGAATTGCGCTTGTCATGGTTAACTTATGTATTGGTGCACTAGGACCTTCTATGAACTCATATTGTTCCTGATTCAATCCATCCTCGGACTCCTTTTCCATAGGATTCCAGCATCCGACATCAAAACATACCTTAGCAGATCTCGATGCCAACAATGGAACCATTTGTTGGCTTATATGGCCCTGACCTAGGTTTGGAAGAGTTATTTAGCCAAACAAATCCCACAGCTACCGGCCCTTTCAGCAATAGCCCGTGGAGCGCGGACTGAGGTCTCACCCAAGATAGTAGTGTAGGGTGTTGGAACTAGGTTTCCGCACCCTTGTGATGTCTTGATGTGGTCTGGAGGATTCGCACACCATTCTGTGGCCTTACACTACTCTACTTCCACGTAGATCCAGGACATGGCAATTCCTTGATACTTATTACTAATGAGTTGTTATAGATCAGATCTACCTTTTACGGTCTTTTAGCAAACATTTAATAGAGATAACCAGTTTGTGCACCCAAAAAAGTTATAGATTTGCATAAATTGATAACATAAGTATAAGTGCACAGATCAAACAGATATATCAATTACAAATTAACCAGATCCACAATATTCCAGATGTAACACAATATTTTAGAACCAACTTATCTTTATTCAATTCTTTCGTCAATACATCTAGATCTGCCCTGCGCAATCAGCTGCAGGGGTCTGCGCACACAGCTGTGGACTCTACCAGGCCTCTGCACACACAGCTGTAGAGCCTCTATCTACCTATCACACCCTTGACTCGAACTTGTAGACATGGACATTACTGTCTTCACCAACCCGTAGCACTTTGATCTATCAACCACAAAAAACTACTTTTTACCCTAGAGTCATGCTCTATTTATACATTCCCATGGCCCATAGACCAAGGGCAGGCCGACTCACTTCCTATTATTCTATACTATTTCTCGGGTAGACAACTCTTTGACTCGACCGATTACATTTTGTGCTCCGCATATTTCGGAGATTTACAATATTATTATCCTAACTTATAGGCTTTAAGCCCCAAAACGGTTACGCGGGACCTCCGCTACCCAACAATCTAGGCTTCAGATTTTGCTTTGGTAAATTAGATTCTTATTGATTTATTTAGTAAGAATATTGTTTTTGATATTAATTTAATTCATTGTAATTGTTCATATCTCACTAACGTGTCGTCTTGTATACAATAATTTCATGGGTCTTGTAACAAAAAGGTATCATGGATGTAAATGTTGTGGACCTTCTTTGAAGGCTAGGTGGTCCAACCATCTACGAAAGCCAGTGTATGACTGGTCCAGGATATTCCTCCCAGAAGAACACCCTTACAGAAGAGTAACATTTGCTTTCAATGGTAAACTAAAGAGAACCCAAAGGCCTGAAATAATGACACCAGTTGAATGGCTTAGAGTATATGAGAGAGAGGAGGAGTTTGCATAAATGTTCGATTCAAATGGGGAGCCTATGTTTTATGATCCATAATTCTTCAACCCCTATGTTGAGAAATTTCCCATTGGGATGAAAAGGAAATCTATCTTTTATGAGCTCCCATATTGGGAGCATCTTAAGATTGCCCAAGATAAGAGTAGAGGTTGTTCCCTCTTGGTATTTTAAAGAAGGTGATTTCCCATGGATTTTAAGGAAATATGATTTTTCTTTGGCAAAGGAAGTTATAATGAGTGCGAGGGTGCCTTTTTTATATGGGTCTTCAATATAAAGTTGCTTCACTATGGAAGCCCATTTGTCGGGGTTGAAATCGCATGACCATTTGAACATTCTAAGGGTATGTATGTCAAAAGCATCATTTTATTATTTTTATTTATTTTTATGTAATGGGATATTTTATAATTAATTTTTTTATAATGTACTATTTACTATGAAAAGTCATTATCCTTTACTCATGTGTGGGTGTGTGAACCATGAATTTCCCCAAGACCTAAGACGTGCCATATCTAAATTATCTACATTTGTACATTGGATCACATCAAAGGAGATTTATATGGATATCATTCCACGATGGCGTCAAGAGAACTAATATTGTTTGTATGTTTGAGAAGGAGTTTTCGACGAGTTTCATGGGCTTACAGGTTCATGTTCTAATTAACCTAGTAGATGAGGTTGAATTAGTTGGGATCATTTCTAGTCATTGGATGGTTTTCTTAGAGAGGTACATGAAGAAATTTAAAGATTTTGTTCGACAAAGAGAAAAACTTGATGGCTCTATGGTATAGGGGTATATATTGTATGAGTCTTTCTATTAAGCCAGTGAGTACATCAAACAAATTGAAAACACACACAAGTGTAATGATTTGGAATGATGAAATGGATGAAGGTAAAAGATAAGGGGAGATTCTAAAAATGAATGGAAAGAGGCACAAGATAGAGAGTAAGTGAAACCTTATCATTTTTCAAATTACTACATAGTAACTATTCACATTGAACTTGATATTAATGAATATTTTGATCACACACACACACACACACACACACACACACACACACACACACACACACACAACACCACACACACACACACAACAACACAACACACACACACACCACACACACACACACACACACACACACACACACACATATATATATATATGTTGGTTTTATTTGATCATCAATGAATTTAGAAATTAAAGCTATCAACAAATTCATTATTTAGATATGGAAGTGACACAACCCTGGGTTACATTGCTTGAAGAGAAGAGGAGGAAATGGGATAGTGACAGGAAAGAATTCAAATGGTTGAATGGTAGAATTGTTCCTTATCCCGATCATTTAAAAGAAAATATGCCAATGACATGCACTAAAAATTGGGTTGTTGATCAAGTCAGAGATAAATATGGTGCATTTGGTCATTGCCCATGTTCTAAAGAGGATGCGCTAAACATAAGGATTGGGTGCAAAAACTCAGTAATTATATTATCTTTCTATATAGTTTTAACTTCATACTGCACCTTTGAATTGTAACATATATATATATATATATATATATATATATTATATAATATATATATATATATATTGTATTTTTAATTATGTTCGGGTTATTAGACACATGACACTATGATTTTTTCATTTTTTTATAGGTACATTTGTTCCCATCTATGTGGGCATATGGACATCAATTTCACACGAAGTATGTTGATCATGGATACATGACACGAGACTATGGAGAGGAAGTCGAGTTCGACCAATCTAGTCATGATAACCACCACGATCAAAACCTAATGTAAGGGAAATTAGGTTACATTGGAAAGATATAAGAGATCATTCAAGTGAAATTCTCTTCATTCCAATGTGTTATTTTTAGGTGCAAGTGGTGGGACACCTTTGACAGGAATAATGTAAATGAAGATTGTGATAGTGGGCTGATATCTATCAACTCTGTAAAGATGTGGCATGAAGCTAGGGAGACTTATGTTTTCCCAAAACACTTTAACCAGGTATTTTTTTACCCAAGTGTGTTGGACAGAGATTGGTTGTTCGTATTAAGACACGACCCTAGATCGAAACATATTTTTTAGAACAACAATGTTATCATGCCAAACAAGGAAGATATCAAGGTGATGACAATGGAGAGTGATATGTACTAGTGTTATTTCATCATTTATACTATTATTGTATGTTTTTCTTGTCATTATTTTGCTAATTTTATTGTTTATTTATTCTTTTTGTTGTCATTTTATAATATAATTGGTAATATTTACAATTCTTTTTATTCAATGAAAACTATGTTTATTAATATGGAAACATAACTTTCAATTGAAGAAAAAAAACATTGGTTCACCCAAAACATAGTCATGCACCGGATCTGGTGCGTTTTAAAACACAAACGCACTAGAATCAGTGCAAAAATACCTTTGACACACCGTTGTTAGTTCAAAAAAAATTAATTTTCATCGTAGTGTGTCACACTTATGCACCAGTGCGCACATATAACATTTTAGCATCGGTACAAAAATTTCATGTTATCGAACGCACTAAGATATAACTATATGTTTAAATATTATTTATGTGGTATGTTTGACAATTATGATCGCACCGATGCGATTGATAAATATGATTGCACCAGTGCGAGAGGGACATATCAAGTGTACCGAATTTATGATGGCGGTTAAGAGGCATTCGTTTGACTTTCAAATAGACTTGGCGATGCATTTTTGTTTCCTATTTAGATTATGTGAAATAAATATCTTTTTTGTATGTATTTATAACTAAATTATTTAATGTAGACATGTCTTTATAATTGTGAACATGATGTAATATTAGCCAAGAGAAATGTGAAAAACATGAATTTTAGTGACTATCTCTTGATAAGTATGTGGAAAAAACAATATTTTTTGAGTCATTCATTAATAAATAATCAACTATATTATTTGTCAAAAGAATAAATCTAATATATTATCATTTTTCTATTATTTAACTCATATTTATTACTAAAAATAGTTAAATTTAAACCAATACAATAGAAAATAAAGAACCAAAATAACATCAAAATCTTATATCTTTATTACTAAAAACAAATCACTTGCCTCTTTAAGGGAGAACTTCTAATAGAGCAAATCCCCAACTACAAGTTACTTCAAATGAAGTCTTATGTCACATTTCTTTATCCTCATCTTTAGATAGAAAATTTTCTAATTTAAATTGGTAAGAGTTGTTATAAATATTAAATTAAATTGCTTGAAAATTTCATAACCTTAGTAATAAATTAAATCTAAATTAATTCATTGAGAGGCGATCTATAGCTCAGTATGGGAGAGTGAAGCTGAGTATGGGAGAGACGATGTCGTGTAACGTTCTATTTAAAAATAGTAAAATAATAATCTAAATTAACAAATTAAAGATCGTAATAAAAAAATAAATGAATGTTCGTTGTAATTACAATACTTCAATTTACACCTTAAATCTTATATAGCTTTATATAGAGAAATAAAGTAACTAAAAGTAAAAAAAAGAAAACTAGTTTTTATTATGAGGAAGAAATGTAATGAGTAAAAAATATAATTTACTTTTTACTACAAGGAAGAAATGTAAATTTTTCATATGACAAGAAATAGTATTATTGATATTACATTATGTGTAATCCATTCTATGTTCCTTTTACACCTAATATTTAAAACAAAAATATATTTATAACAAAAAAAAAATTATGACAACCATAAGAAAAATATTTCAATGTCCATATTAAATAACATAATTTTATAGACAGAAAGTAAAGTAAGTTAAATTGGTTTTTTTTTCACTTTAGTGAAAAAGATTGAGAGAGTTCTTATTCCACTAATTGTTTCTTTCTAATTCAATATATGAGAGATATTTGTAATTTTTTAAATGTTTAAATATGGATTTGATATTTAATATTTTAGAAAATATTAATAATAATAAAAAATTAAATGTATACATACAAGAAATAATTATGAGGGGGCATATTCTAACAGTTTAATTTGGAGAATGTGAACTATAAATAAAATATTTCAATGTCAACTACATATATATTATACCATCCTAGATTCATCTTAACTCCGGATCTACCAAGCGCCTAGAGGGAAAAAAAGCCTTTTCACTCTAAAATATGTTTTCATCTCAAGAGATTTGATCCCTTTCAATGCTTGGTAGATCCAAAGTTAAGATGGATCTAGGCTATAGGTTATAAAAAATGTGACTTAAGTTTTTAAAATATAACAATAGATTGAATTTATAAACCAATATTGAATTAGTTAAATCGTATTTTTGAATAATTTATTATTATTATTATTATTATATATTAAAAATTGAATGAGTAACATATTTTCGCCTTATTAAAAACCAACTAAATTATTTTACCTTCAATTATTTTATCCTTGTGAGTATTGAAATATTTTACTAATTAAGTTAGGTTGTGTTAGCACCTAAATCTGCCTTAGACTAAAGGAAGGCAAAATTTAGGGTAACCACAAACCACGCTTAGTCTGGTAGCTAGCCCTACCAGAACAAGAGAGGGCTCTCTCCGAGTCACGCTCAATGAATAAACCAATGATAAGGTCTGAGATGACTTACAGTGAAATATTTATTTAGGCTAGTAAATGAATATGGAAACAAGAAACAAATTTTTGATAAATGACTGAGTTTCTGGGATGTATGGGACCAACGAACAACAATGAGCAGAGAATTTAACACAAAGGCACAGATTACTTCGTGAGGCAAGACAGGCGGAAAGTCTAGCAATTGAATTTGAAATAATGCGGAATGGAAAGATTGTTTAGGAGGGTGAAAAGGGCATAAACACATGAATCCTTTTCAACAGAAGAAGAACACACAACGTGAAACTTTCCCACAGGCAGAGCAATAAACATGAATTCTACCTTATATTACTTAGAAAATTTCACTATATGAATGAACTGTGAAACATAACGAAACACATATGAAACATAAAGAGAAAATTTTCTACACTCACACCACATGAATCTCATGAACCAGAGCCACTGCCTTTCATTAATTCTCTGTCAAAATATACAATGAAGAATTGAGTTTCTCTCCCACAGTCTCCCAGAAATTACAAGCAACCTTTTGCAAATGGTTTGCATACAATAAATAGACTATGCCATGGGGAAATAGAACAACCAAGAGTTGGGGAGTTTTTCAAATCATTACAAAGTGGAAGTGGAAAGCCAACCATTAGTTACAGGTGTAGTGTTACAAAAATGACAAATGGCTTGGGTGACTGCTCGCCTTCCTTGGCCACTTGGATAGAAGCCAACCTTTAGTGAAAATATTTTTTAAACCTTGCCTTAGCTGCCGAAAAAAGTGTAGTGTAAATGAGCAGGCCCACTTGGAGAAAGCCGCGAATCAAAATGTTGCGGAGCAGAAGTGATTTTGGCCTTTTTGTCTATATGCGTTGCACCAGTTTGGAGGTGATTTTGAGGTACCTGCTAGAGTCCAAATTGTGCCCAAGTGTGCTTGTTGGAAATCCTGGCCTATCTGCTTTCCAACCCAAGTGGAATGTCTGAATTTGGTGCTTATTTGCCCCACCAAAACTTCATTCTCCCAAGACAACTTCCTGTGTGTCAAAATAGGGGTAAAGAGGTCATTGTTTGAGTGTTTTTGACCTCCTGGGGACTCAAAACTTGCCCAAACTTCTTGGCCATGCACCAGCAGCCATGAGTTTTCATGTTGAATCCAAAAATGCAAACCATTTGTGATTTGGAGCTCCCAATCCTAAGGGAGAAAAACCCTGTGTTGTGCCCAAAAATTTGTCATGTGACCAAAATTCTCCCAAATTTTTTGAAATTTGGGCTGGAGGTTCCCTATGAGGTGTTATGCTAGGCCACAGAGGCTTTAGCCAAGATTCGAAGCTGATCTTTCTCTTTTTGCCTCTTTTCCCTTTTTGTCGCTTTGCTCAATTTTGCCTTCAAACTCCTTATTCGAGCCTTTGAACTCATGTTCCGTGCCCTGTAGTGATAAACCATCCACCTCAATATGGTTTTGTCCTTGTCGGCCTTCTCTAGCAATCTCTCAAGGTGGATGTTGATACGCTCAAGCCAAGACTCATGATCATTATTAATCTCTTGCTCTAATGGAGTGAGCTCAATCCTCCTATGCTGGACAGCTTGGCGATTCTCACGGATGTTTTGCAGCTCCATGATCTCATGATGGTCCTCGAGCTGTTTGTTCCTCTACTCCAAATACCTGATAATCTACTTCTCCCTCTCCAAATTGAGTGACAAGTCTTGGATCTCTGTTTTCTGCTCCTGGATGGTCCTCCTAAGTTTGGTACTCTCCACATCTGCATCATCATCATGAATGAGTATGAAGTCGGTCTCTTGTTCACCTGATGGCCCCTCGTCATGCATGGGCCTCTTTCCCTTGTCCTGTACCCTTGTTGCCGATGTCGGAAGCGAGGCCCCTTCCACCCCGGGTGGAGATAACACTCGCTTTGCTGCTGCAAACAAATGTCTACTGCTTCTCTGATATGTGATGAATACTGGCATAGTAGTGGTCTCATGGTGCTCATACTGATGAGAAGGACCACCTATCTCATGCTCAACCTCTGATAATACCTATGAAGTGTTGAAGAGGTCACGAGAGATGAATTCATCCCAAGTAATGCCTTGTAATCCCAACTGATGATCCACCAAAATCTTAATTAGAGAAAAATGATAAACATTGTTAATTTGCTGCTGAGGGGTTTTGTGCTGCATGAAGGTGTTCATCCTCTCTATGTTCCTGCAAATGAAATATGGGATCATCATCCGTACCCTGGTAAAGTGCATGAGCAACCTGATGTGATAGGCGTATAAATGAGAGAACCTCCCCTCACAGCTGAAATATTTCATGATCAACTTCATGAGTGGAGCATATTCATCTTTAAAATCTCTGAATGGAAAGACTCTTTGGAGTTGCCTCAAGAAACTAGCCTTAATGTAAGGCTCATAGTGCTGCTGATCAACCTTCTATTTCTTGTGCCACTGTTCTCCAACATTCGGTATGTCAGTTGCTAATGAGACAGTTTCAGGTGTCAATGTGAAGGTGACCCCAGCTAAGATAGAGTGATCTCTATGTAGATGAAGCACAAAAAGATGGTCCAACTCATGATGAACTTGGACATTAGCCACCCTTTGACAAAACTCAAAACATGATAGATGCTGGAAACATGACATAGCAAGAGGGCAGGCCTGCAATTCTGTGAGGGTGGTTGGCTCATCCCTAACATGTTTTCCACTTTTGTGATGTCTCCGAGGAGCCTATTCTTCCAAGGATGAATCACTTTGGGTTTCCATCTCATACTCTGATGAATGCTCAGATGCCATGACTGCTGTATGTGTACTATGCTTGGACTGTCCTTTGATGATGGTATGAAACTGTGTGTTGATATGATCTTTGGCAATTGGAAGGGATTCAAGTCGATTTGTAGCAAATTTGGCACAATTTTGGGCCTTTGTGGGTGTTCTCCGCGCAGCAAACCCAGTGCGCCGCGCTCTATATATGCATCACGCCCGTGTTAAATTAACACTGTGAGGTAGCGCTGTGTGCGCCACGCTCCCTATGTGCACCGCGCCCCTCTGTGTGTGCGTCGCGCTCTGGAAAACGACTCCAATCTCACTCCAAACACGCACTAGCTCCCTCACAAACTTTGTAATGCTTCTCTATAACCTTGATTTGCACAATGACCTTGTTTCCTTGTGGAAATTATTATATAAAGACTTTGAAGTCATGGGTTAAATTTTTGCTTCTTCAAAACCCATTTTGCTAATTTCTTGTTTTGGCACTTTTTCCCTGATTTAAAGCAACACTGAATTTCACTTTTCCCTTTGAATTTTTAGCTAAAATGAGGAAATGTTTTGGCATTTTTTATAGGGGTCATTGACATCGCATTTGGCCAAGGAAACCATGACTGCACCTGAAGAGATCAACTGGAGATCCTTTTTTTTTTTTTTAATTATCACAAATGGCACATTGTTTGACTTTTCTTCAAAACAGAGTTTTGAAGAACAATCATAATCTGTCAACATGACGATGAAAATATTTTAACCATAACTTTGTAAGGGCCTCCCTCTAGCCTGCATGGCTTTATTGGACATGGTTGAAGACCAAATTGACTAATCCCTAGACCTAATGACTGAAAATGACTCTTGTCCATTAAAAGATCGAACATTGACTGTCATGGACTTTAGTGAAAATTGACAAAAATATCTAAGCCAGCAGGTGCCAGACATGAGGGGAAATGAATGACAAAACCTTTTCCATCAGATTATGGCATGCCCTTAGTGGAATGCAGCTGAGTGAATGGAGCGGGACTCCTAAAAATGAAATGCAAAAAGAGTTTTGATCTCTGACAGAGGACTGACAAGACAGACTCTAACATTGGCTCCAATGGGGGATGGTAGCTCCTTGGAGGTGTCAAGAACAGCATATCTCTGGGAGAGCTAGACAATGCCTTCGTCCATTGGGCTATGGAGTCATTATTTCGACAAACAACACAAGACTCTAACTCATTTATGAAACTAAAATGACCAACAAACTGACTCAAATTTCATATTGAAATGACTTGAAGACTAAGTTGACAAACTCAAACCAAACTGAAATAAAATGGTATTTACAATGATAGTGAAAGCAGCGTCAATAACTCAGAAATGACACCATTTGAGTAGCCGACCACTGATCGGCCCTCCTGGACAATCTTCCCCGTTCATTTCCTTCAGAAGAAAGGAATTCTGACCCCGATATGCTGCAATCTTGAAGGGACCTTTCCAGAGATTATTGAACTTACCGTGCTTACCTTTTTCCTCATTCCTTGCATCCCACTTCAGCACTACATCATCCAACTAAAATTTGTCCACCTTTGCTTTTCTGTCATAAATTTTCTTAATCTTCTCCTGCAACTTGGATGTGTTCTGGAAGACTTCTTCTCTGGTCTACTACAAGTGGACAATTTGATTCAACCTCCTCTGCATAGGATCATCTTCACTGCCGGCCTCCTAAAGAAGTTTGACTACCGAGGCTGTGAGAGAGGTAGGAAACACTGTATCAACTCCATAAAAAAGCTCAAAAGGTGACGTACCAATGGATTTTCTTCTGACTGACCCGATCTGCCCAAAGTGCATTGACCAACCTCTTATGCTAGCTCTTCTTGTTTATTTCCAGTAGCTTCTTAATGATGTTGACCAATGATTTATTCAAAGACTCTACCAATCCATTGCCTTGCAGATGATAGGCAGTTGAGTGACCCAAAATGATGTGATATTTATGACAAAATTCTATCATCTTTTTTTATTTGAAAGCTGTTGCGTTATCAGTGATTAACTTATTCGAGAAAACAAAGCGAGAAAAGATGTTATTTTCAAGGAATGGAATAATTACTGCATCTGTAGCTTGTCTGGTGGGAATTGCCCCGATCCATTTTGTGAAATAATCTGTCACTGTGAGGATCCATCTATGCTGACCGGAAGAAGCGGGATGAATTTCACCAATGAAATCCAACTCCCATTGCTGAAAAGGGGCACTCACCTCAATGGGCTTAAGTGGCAAAGGCTGTAACTTCTGCCTTCCTTCGAAAATATGACACTTATGATAGCTCTTGACCATCTTATATACATTAGCAAACAATTTCGACCAATAGTATCTCGCTCTTAGAATTTTATTTGTTGTTGATTTCCAAAAAAGGTGACCACCACATTCTCCTCCATGGAAATCCTCCATGACCTTATTTGCTTCCTTTTCCACCAAGAAATTTAACAGAATGCCACCAGGGTCTTTCCAATAAAGTGCAGAATTTAGAATGCAAAACTTGGCAGCCTTCAATTTGAGTGTTCTCTCTTTGTTTCTAGTCATGCTGGGCGGTGGTGACAAAATTTTAAGCACATATATGATATCTAAATACCACGGGGAAAGAGAAAATATTTCAGATACCTAAATTGATGATCCTTCCTCATTCTCATTGGACATAGTAGCGATCAGATTTATGTCTAAGGCGTGCAAGTTTGACTCGGCCATTAACTTTTCCAATCCCTATCCTTTAACAAGATTTATGGGCTTTATTTCCACATCATATTCCAACAAAGCTGCAATCCACTTACCTCGTCTTCCTTCCGGATTGGTCTGTACTAAAACATCTTTGACAACAGTGTTAGGAACATAAGCCAAAATATGAGAATGCAGAATATATACCCGAAAATCGTTCAATGCTTTCACAAGTGCAAGGGCTTTCTTCTCAATGATGTTGTATTTTAAGGCTGCATCTCTTATAGCTCTGCTGAAGAATGCAATGGGTCTTTCGTGATCGTCTATTTTCTACAATAACACAGCTGCCATAGTATGCTCCGAAGCGAATGAAAACAATATGAAATCCTGAGTGTAGTCCGAGCTGACTAGAACTAGAGCTGAAGAAAGAGCCACTTTGACTAAATTGAAAGATTTTACAGCCTCCTCAATCCATTTCACTTGGCTGTCCTTCTTAAGCATGTTTGTAATCTCTCTTAGGTGCTCAGCAAGATTAGGTACAAAGCGGTGTAAAAAATTCATTTTACCATTGAAATATTGAATCTCTTTCTTATTCCGGGGCAGATCGATTTGTTGAATCGCTTGCACACGTGCTGGGTCAATAGGAATGCCATCTTTTGAGATAATGTGCCCGAGTAGTTTGCCTTCCTCCATGGCAAACAAGCTCTTTTTCGGATTTAGTGACAAGCCATATTTTCTGCACTTTTGGAAGACAGTTTTTAGATGGTACATGTGTTCTTCATCAGATTTGGAAAACACCGTCAGATCATCAAGGTACACAACCAAAAAGACATCCTTCTCATTTGCGAAAGCCGAGTCCATTGCACGCTAAAATGTGGCACCTGCATTCTTCAAACCGAAAGGTATTTTAGCGTAATGAAAAGTTCCCCATGGAGTGGTGAACACTGTCTTGTCTCGGTCATCTTCATGGACAAAAACTTGGTTATGTCCAGAATAACCATCAAGTAGTGACATACGAGATGCTCCCACTACTCGCTGAAGTATATGGTCCATTTTGGGTAATGGATAGTTGTCTTTCAACGGAACTTTATTGAGATTTCTAAAATCAATGCACAAGCAAATCTCACATGTCTTCTTTTGTACGGGCACCAAATTAGAGATCCAATCCGAAAATCTGATGGGAACAATGATTCCTGATTTGTACAACCTGTTTATCTCCTTTTCAATGGATGGTAGCAGCTTAGGATTTAGCCTTCTCAACTTCTGTCTGAAAGGTTTCTGATTGGGCTTGATGAGTATAGTGTGTTGAATTATATTGGTATCATATGTCTTTGAGTCAGAATAGTCCTAGGCAAACACATCTGCAAATGAAGACAGCAAACTGATATATTTGTCCTTTGTCCTTTGTGGCAATGCTTTAGATAGTTTTACCATTTTAGGATTAGCAGCTGTTCCGACATTGACCTCTTCCACACCCTTCTCTGTTGGCTGCAATGTTGGTTTGCAAGCTACATCATCTTGATCAAAGAGTTCTTCTAAAGGTATCAAGCCTTTAGGTATAATGTTATTCTTTAGCTGCAATATGTCCATTTGATTGATCTGCACATCATCTATATCATTACCTTTACCATCGTCATTTTCTACATCAATTGAGGTTTCTTTGAACTTACCTTTGTTTTGCAGAAAATCATCAATCTCCTCATCATCTTGGAAAACTTGCCAATATCTCTGATTGTCCGGGACAGTCGGATGATGCTTGACATGGATTTCGAATTTATTGTTGGAGTTCATTGGGATCTTCAAACTACTTTCTGCCTTAGGAAGAGCATCAGCAATGTTGTTTTGTATACGAGGCACACATGTCAAGGTGTATTCTGAAAATAATTTTAGGATGTCTAGGACTGCATTATGGTAAGCCTGCATCCGGGGATGCTTTGCTTAATATTCGCCTCTGACCTGCTTAATCACCAATTCGGAGTTGCCATATACTAAAATCCTCTTAGCATTCAGCTTTCTTAGAATTTTTAGGCCAGAAATCAGAGCTTCATACTCAGCTTCATTATTTGAACAATCAAAAGCCAACTTGCAAGAGCATACCTGCATGTTACTAGGCACTTTGTTCGGGGCGGAGAAAGGACTGTGTACCCAAATCCCAATTCCAGCGCCATCATTTCCCACAGCTCCATCGAAATCCATGGTCCACAAACCTTCTTCCTCCTCTTGCAAGTGCTGGAAATCTGTTTGCTATGCTTTGTCTGCTTGCTGTCCATTACTTTCAGCTGATCGCTCAACGTTGTTCTACTGTCCTTGTTCTTCTTTCTTTAAAACTCCCCTGAAATTTTCTGTTATTTTTGGAATATCATTTTCTTCTACTAACTGACTATCGATATCATTGAAACTATCAAAATACAAAACAAAATACTCTAAATCTGTATGTACATAATTAATCGGATGATTTATTGGTTTCTCCTTGCTTGTAATCATGTATTTCATTTTTTGTTCCCGATATAGTTTCCTCATTTGGCCAAACACCGGAATCATTGCATAGGAGAAATCTAGTTGTAGTGTCCCTTTCAATTTCACTACCCAAGACCTGGAAAGAAGCATGCCAAACCTGGGAGGAATATCTGCTACAACAATATCCATCAAAACATTCTTCATTGGGAGTTGATCCAGACTCACAACCAAGTCTTTGATGAGCCCGATACATCTTACTCTGCTGGAATCAAATGAATAGAGATCATGGTATTGCCAGGTGATGTCCAGACCGAGCTTATCCATGATAGCCTTGGGCATGAGATTGTGAGAAGCTCCGGAATCGAACATGGCATTATGTAACACAAAATCATGCAATCTTAAACTGATATAAAAAGGTGGCACATCACTATGAGGAGATTCACCATTCGATGTTAGCCCAAAAATCATTTCGGGTTGATCATCTTTTACATTCACCATGTCGGACATTGGGTCCAAATTCAAAATTTTAAATACTTGCCCTCTATAATTGTTGTTCCTCATTATTTCAATCAAGGGAATGGATACCTTCAATTTAGAAATTTCATTTTCTAAATTAAAAGCGGGAATCTTTTCTACCTCTTTGACAGGGATTTCTTTCCTTTCCTTTTCTTTCGATGCAATTGGCTGATTTGATTGTTTTGCTGATGGTGATTTGTTGCTATCCGGACCAACCGCCTCCTTTCCTTTCCTTTGTGTAACTGATGAATCATTCTTTGATGTCTCAACGCCCTTCCTCTTATGAATTGGTTTAACTGGCAGATCTCTATTTCTAAGTGAATATCGTTGTTGCTGGGTGGACAAAGCATTCATATAGCCTCTTTGGTATTCATCTGATTATTCCTCCAAAACTGTGTCATTTGCTAGAATGAAATCTACATCTTTGTGTACAGCCGAACTTTCTGCATACTCCTCATCCTCGGTAATATAAATAGGAAAATCATCAGGAGTAAGGAGGTGGTTTTCTTCACCTATTATATTCCCGTCCTCATCTGACTCCAGTCCGTGCATAAAATCTTGCTGCAAAGGTGGCTGTACTGGCTATTGTGCTGTCTGCTCTTGGGCTCACTGATCTCTCTGCCTTATTCTATATTGTGGCTGTTGTTGGCCACAGAAGTTAGGATTTCTAACTTGTGGCTCAGGTTTGTCAAGTTTCACCCTTTCAAGCATTTGCTCTACCTTCCGGAGTAGTTGATCTACCGAGGAAGATTCTTCTTTTACGGTGACCTTCTTTTCTGCCTTTGCTCTAGCCCTCTTGGTCAGCAGATTTGCTTCAATGCTGACCGCGATCTTCTGCATGTCTTCCATTGTGGCTGGTTCTCTCTCTCTTAATTGATAAGCCATGTTAGCGTCAAAACCATCCGGGAAATTCACCATGGCTAGCCCCACAGGTGGCCTTATATGATCAGGAATTTCATTATAAAGAGAATTGAATCTAATGTAGTAGTCTTGGACCAACTCACCAGCGTTTCGTTTGATTTGCTCATATTCAGCCAGAATTTGAAGAGGATTCTTTTTCACTTCCCAGCGGTTTAAAAATTATCTTTGTAGGTCGGCCAAGGTAGCGATACGTGCAGTCGGCAAACCTCTGAACCATTTCCTCACTTCACCTGCAAATGTTTGTACAAAGAGTCTCACTGCCACATTCTCTACATCAATCTCATGAAGTTCATAGAAATCTACCATTCTGTCCCATGCTGAGCAGTAATGCTGTTAGGAGTGCCATCAAAAAATTGGATTTTGCTTTGATAATCTGCGGGCATATCATCTAAAAATTGAGGCAGAACAAGGGGTGCAAAACATTCAGCCATCACTCTTGGTGGATCGGTCTTGGAGGTGTTGGAGGAGTGTGTGCAGTTTGTAGGGGACTAGCAATTGGATTTTGAAGCTGTGCTACAATGTAATTATCAATTGACCAGTTAGCCCTTTCCGTTTCCAAGTCTACAAGAAACTGTGGATTGGGGACAGTAGAGTCCACGCCCCTTTGGATTTGGTCTCAAACAATGATATTTCGAACTACTCATCAAAATCTAGTTCTTCAAGATACTCGAAAATGTCGGGGCATGAATGGGATTTGAACACGGGAGATATAGAGCTCTCTTGACGACGAATTCTTGGAATCAAATTGGGATTTTCGTAGATGTGTAGAGGATCTGGATCTAGACTAGCTCTGGTATATCTTCTAGAAGCTAGTGTGCTATTAAGAAAAATCAAAGGACACAACCAACTCACTCAGCCTATCAAATCCTAAACTTATCATCCGGAAGCTTATAATTATCAAGAAGTAAGGGGAGTAATTTCGTTCCCTAGTATGGTCGCCACTATGTTAGCACCTAAATCCGCCTTAGGCTAAAGTAAGGCAAAATTCAGGGTAACCACAAACCACGCTCAATCTGGTAGCTAGCCCTACCAGAACAGGAGAGGGCTCTCTCCGAGTCACGCTCAGTGAATAAACAAACGATATGTGATGAATACTAGCATAGTAGTGGTCTCATGGTGCTCATACTAATGAGAAGGATCACCTATCTCATGCTCAACCTCTGATAATACCTATGAAGTGCTGAAGAGGTCATGGGAGATGAAGTCATCCCAAATAATGCCCTATAATCCCAACGGATGATCAACCAAAATCTTAATTAGAGCAAAATGATAAACATTGTTAAGTTGCTGCTCAGGGGTTTTGTGCTGCATGAAGGTGTTCATCCTCTCTATGTTCCTGAAAATGAAATATGGGATGTTCATCATCCATACCCTCATAAAGTGCATGAGCAACCTGATGTGATAGACGTATAAACGAGAACCTCCACTCACAGCTGAAATATTTCATGATCAACTTCATGAGTGGAGCATATTCATCTTTCAAATATCTGAATGGAAAGACTCTTTGGAGCTGCCTCAAGAAACTGGCCTTAATGTAAGGCTCATAGTGCTACTGATCAACCTTTTGTTTCTTGTGCCACTGTTCTCCAACATTCGGTATGCCAGTTGCTAATGAGACAATTTCAGGTGTCAATGTGAAGGTGACTCTGGCTAAGATAGAGTGATCTCCGTGTAGATGAAGCACAAAAAGATGGGCCAACTCATGATGAACTCGGACATTAGCCACCCTTTAAAAAAACTCAAAACATGATAGATGCTGGAAACATGACATAGCAAGAGGGCAGGACTACAATTCTGTGAGGGTTGTTGGCTCATCCCTAACATGTTTGCCACTTTTGTGATGTCTCCGTGGAGCCTGTTATTCTGAGGATGAATCACTTTGGGTTTCCATCTCATACTCCGATGAATGCTTGTTATAGAAATTTTTAGGCACTTCAACCCCAATCACAAATGTCCATAAACTGAGGGCTCTTAAGTCCCTAAAAGGGTTGCTTCACTGCCTAAAGGAGCAAGGTCAACTGATTACGTCATCTCCCAGAAGTTCTCCACTGAAAACTGCTCATAAATGGTCAAAACTGGACCATACTGAATGCTCCATGTAGGGGGTGTGATACATATCACCTTCCCAAAGTAAAGGGTGCGATGCATACTGTTTTTCTCCTCTGTAGGGTGCGATGGTCGGGAATGGACAAATGGCAGGGACCAAAATGCGAGGTGGAAGATCATGGAATCTTCCAGAAGTTTCCCCTCTGACACTTGCCACTCCATTTTCGACCAGGGATGAGTAAGAGATCTTCATTCTCCAAGTGGAAGCGGGAACTATCAGAGAGAAGACACTAATAAAGATCCCAAAAGATGACTCACCTTTCTGTAATCATCTATATATGGATCACTCATCACAGAGATCCAGGGGCTGGAATTTTGTAATCTATAGAGAAGTGCTGTCAGTATTCTTGTGTACATTCATAGTGTTGGGTGATTTTTCTTTGCTTGAGGTGAAATAAGGGCTTCTTAGCTGGAGGATGATGCTGGGTCAGAGCTACTCATGGTTTTAATCTTCTTGCTACTTTTATCTGAATAAAGCTATTCTTGTTTCCTTCCATATCCTGGTTTACTTGTTTATATATGCTTGTATATGGTTAATGTACATCTGATCCTACATTATTTGTGAATTTAGATCCTTGTTTTTTGCATAGTAGTATGTTGCTATGATTCTACAGGTCCCTTTTGAAGCTGAGCAGACAAAGAGCAAGCAACAAAACTCTATCAAGAAGGAGACGGAATCGAGCGCAAGACTCAAGTTGGCCCTCTTGGTTCTCCTCTCATCTATTTTCATAAAAGGAATCAACAGTAGACTTTGATATTTTGTTTCTAAGATAGCCAGACATCTTAGTGGGAATAGTAGCATCTGTGTGGACGCTATTCCCATATAACAACATGTACAACAAAATCTCAAGAAAGTGAGTATTGTGTACCAACCCCTGATTTTGATGTAGATAAATACTAGATATGGGAATCTAGGATGGAAGTATCTTGTAGGAACATGGAGTATGGGAATCAATTGTTTCTGGAGACACATCTACCGACAAAGCTAAAAGGTACAATTCAAAGGCCATGAATGTAATTTTTAATGTTTTTCCAGATTCTGTGAAGACAAAAGTTGGTCAATGTTCAACAGCTAAATCTCTTTAGGAGAAGCTTCATAATCTCTATTCAACAAAGAAATCAGGTCAATATGTTATTGAAAACTTGGATCCTTCTGAGTATGATGAAGAAGGGTTGACCATAGAAGAATTTTTTTAGGCAATCAAGATTATAAAAGAGCTCAAGGCTAAGATGATCCATTCCAATACTCTTGAAGAACAAGTTCAAGGTCTCAAAATTGAAGTTGAAGAACACAAATGTATTGAAGAGTCACTTCAAAATAAGTTGGAATAAATCAATAATACAGCGACACGAGACCTCAAGAGGGAAGTCAAACAAAAGCAACAAGAACTCGACACAACATTTGTAGAGATTAGAAGGATCACACAACAGATGCAAGAAGTAGAAATTGAAAGGAAGGAATCTGATCAAAGATACATATCCATTGTTGACCAAAAGCAAAAGGAATTAGAAACATATTCAATAGAAATAAGCAGGCTCAAGATTGAAAATGAGAAGCATAAGTAATAGATACAGGTTCTCAACAGAGAAGTACTGAAGACCACTCCTCTTAAGCTACAGGTTGAGGAGGCAGAAAAAAGAAGGAAGATATTGAAAAGATGGTTTCAAGAAGATCTTGCTCAAAAGCAAGAATAACTTGATGCAACTCATGGTGAGATCAACAAACTCAAGGGATCAAAAAAATAATACTTACAATATAAGATAGATGAAGAAGTGAAAATGAAGGCAATTAAAGATGGTAAAGCTCCCGTTGATGAAGGTACAAGCTCCACAACTTTGCAGGATAATTCTAAGAAGGAAGTTGATCAAAGTGAAAAGCCAAAGAATAATGTTGCAACTCTAAAGAACAAGACCAAAGCAATCAAGAAGAAAGGACCACAAGAAACTACAACACCGCCTCCAAAGAAGAATGAAAAATCTTCTAGGTATGTTTGTTTATATAATGGTTATTGCTTTTTATGTGCTAACTATGGACATATTGTTATAGACATATTTGGGAACTGCACCCCAAATCATATATGTCCATAAAACAAGGGCTTCTGAGTCCCCAAAATTGTTGTTTCATACCCTAAAGGAACAAGGTCAGCTGATTACATCATCTCCCATAAGCTCTCCATAGAAAACTGCTCAGAACTAGTCAAAACTGGACCATACAGACTGCTCAATGCAAAGGGTGTGATGCATATCACTTTCCACATGCAAAAAGCGTGATGCATACTAAAAATCCCTTCTGTAGGGTGCTATGGGTGAGAGTAGACAAATGGCAGAGACAATTTGCGAGGTGGATGATCATGGAATCTTCCAGAAACTTCTCCTGTGACACTTGCCTCTATGAATTCGCCCATGGATGAGTAAGATATCATCAATCTCCATGTGGAATCAAGAACTATCAAAGAGAAGACACTAATCAAAATCCCAGAAGTTGACTCACCCCTTACAATCATCTATATATGGATCCCTCATCCCAGAGATCCAGAGGCTGGAATTTTGCATCTTGTAAGGAAGTGTTGTTTGTTTCCTGGTGGAACATCATAGTGTTGGGTGATCTAAGCTTTTCATGAGGTGAAGAAGGGCTTTCATGCTGGGAGGATGACGCTGGTTTAGATCAATGGGTTGTAATCCTCTCTTCTAATCTTTGTATCAATAAAGCTATTCAAGTTTTCCTCCACATTCTTGTATGTTTGATGATATATGCATTTGTGTGATCAATATATATCTGGTCCTATATTGTTTATGATTTTAGATCGATATACTTTGAAGGTATTATGTTGCTTTGACTTTACAGGTACTCTTTGAAGTGGAGTAATCAAGGAAGGAGCAGCAAAGATCCGTCAGAGGGGAGAAGGAATAAGCAAGGAACCAAGCGAAATATTGAGGTTGGTATTCTTTGCTCCTCTCCTATCTACTTCTCATAAAGGAAAATGAAAGTAACTTTAATCTGTTTGTTTTTAAGATAGCTACCCGTCTTAGTGGGACTAGCAGTGTTGCATAGACATTAGATTTCTCGATAACAAAATGGAGACTCCACTGGGGAGCAAATAGCTTGTTTGCTTGTCTATATTTTTTTGCTTTATAAACTTACAGATGGAGCTTGAAGTTAAGCCAGCTAGCCTTCGAACTAAATTTTCTATGCAAGTGCAAAGTAGATCAATGCTGCTTTAGTCCATTTCCAGGTTTTGTTTATAAACTGAACAATTAATTTGCAAACATCCTAATTTCCCTGGTGGTAGCTCAAGTAGCTTCATTAGATCAGCCCCTGTGATTTACATTTACTGAATATCATTAGTTTGGCCTAAATCCCTCAACTGAGCTGCAAACTGTGACCAAAAACCAAGTTGAATTCTCGTCCCTAGACCATCGCACCTTCTCCTCTCGGGAATCTGGATGCATCGCACCTCCCATGTGCAGTAGGTGAGATGCAACGCTCTTTCCCTGTGTTACAAGTGCGATGATTAGGTAAGACTTCTTCTGCTTCTAGATTTTGGTTTTTTGTTCACTCTCTTCAGCTTTATTTAGGAGTTTTGTTGTCTGTGATCAGTATACCACTATGGAAACTCCCCTCCTTTACATGATTCAGCCTCCATTGTACAAAGAACTGTAAATGTTTTTATGTATTGTTCACCATTTACGGTTCTCCTTTACAAATAAGTAGCGTAATCCAACTGTCGTCTTTGATTTTGAAGTGTCGCAATTATCGTTTTCAGTCAAAGAAAAGAATCCTATTGTTCTTGATGATCAATTACACTGTTACTCTTGTATTTGATTTGAATTAATAGTTTTTCAAGTGTTGAAAGTAGTTTTCAATTAAAAGTCGCAAAGTGTCGTCATTATCTTCCTTTCGTCTTTTGAAGAGAAAATCGATAGGACTGTTGCTTGAAACGATTTAGATTTTTACTTAGCATTCTTTTTGTCATTCACACATTAAGAAAGCGAAAAAAAATACATGCATGTGCATTTGCATTTAGACTGCTTGTTGATTTTGGTTTAGGACAGTGCATCTAGTGTGTGCTCTCTGCTCTATGTTGAAAGAATCCTTCTTCTCTTTCCTTAGTAGCTAGGATTTTCATTGCAAAAAGAAGATTAAACAATTGTTTATCATATTAGATTGCATTTTAGGAATTGTATATCTACATCACGTGGTGAACCTGAAAGGAAAATTTCTTAAGCAAGACCAACTGTAAAATAAATTCAATGAACATAAAAATGCTTTGGAACCTAACGCACAACATTTAGAAGTCTAGGCTAGAGAAGTATTCCGGCATCATAAAGCCTGGTAACTATCGCTTTCATTGCTGGTTTGGTGATTCCTCCTCTTTGAGACAACAAGTGCCAGTATAGACTTGTGCTCCCATGTACCATCGAGTATATATTGGGAGACCACAATAGGCTATATCCTTTATCCTTATGAAGCTGTGTTTGTCGCCCTATTGATTACAATGCACTGAACACAACATTCAGGAAGATTGACTACCATACCATAAAAAGTATTCTGCAGTTTTATGATTGGTTTGGTAATCCCTCTGCCTAGACTTCCAGAGTAGTCTCTTTCATTCCTTTTCAGACTCCTTAAAGGAAAAGGTCCATCTGAACACTTGTCACTTCAAGCTCATTAAAAATCGAAGGCGACTAGAGTCATCTTTTATTTTTTTTCGACTCTTAAAAATTGAAAAAATGAGTTGTGTCAAAGCATCTAAAATTCATTTAATTCGAAATCTTTTTCCCCTTTTATTTTGAGTTGATCGAGTAATCCATAATCATCAAAGAAAGTCAATCAAAACCCCGTCGTTCGCAGAGGCTTACGAGTAAACTGTCATTGACTCCAGAAACGAAATTATTCTGGAAAAGGAGAACTCGTTTGATCAGATTGAAGTCCCCTAGTTTGGTTGGAGCAAGTACTCTGACATCCTCAGAGACTTCGGTTACTCCGAATATTTCTAGTATTCCTGCCTCTACAGAAGAAATTCCGCAGCCACAAAAGGACATTACAATTGATCCTAGTGTGACAGTAAAGACTTCTATTCCCGAACCAGCTCCATCTACAACTAATTCAAAAGGTGTTACTCCCCAAACATTAGTCGCTGCAGAACCTATACCTTCTTCGGCACCAGAAATATTTTACATACTTGACAGTCTACCTCTTCTGCCTGGATTGATTGCCATAGAAGAGATTGTGGAGGATCCTCCATCTAATGCTCCATCGTAATTTGGAGCTGGGATCACCCTATATCCTTCTTCAACAGAAGTTAGTCTCCCACCATTGGAAGTTCCTAAAGAATCACTGAGGAATATTTTGGATAGACTAAATATGTCTAAACAACCGTCGACATCTAGGACTGTGTCATCCAACACAGCAGCAACAGAAATTCCTGCTGCTACTCTGACAATGTTTTCCGGTGTACCATCTGTCCCAACTAGCTCTTAACCATTGGATGGAGTTCATCGAGGGGCTGTTTCGACAATATGGATTGTTCTTGTTTGTTCGTCTAGAATAATATCTGGAATCTCTTATGTTGAGTCTCAACAAATGATCCTTCGCAGTATCAATTTGGGCAATCCAGTCCCCAAAGGCAAATCATCCCTTTGAGCACTGAGTTACTGCCGTATGGAGGGTAGTATACCCTTTCATTGTCTCCTCCAAGAGAACAACCATATGAGAGTTCACAACAGAATTCAGGGTATGTTGGAAATACATCTAGCGGTTGGGTGCCAATATTGCCTCAACAACCTAGAGTTGTATATTTGATGCAACAAAGTTTACCTATGTCAAATATCCCCACTACGCCAGCTATCGTGACGGTGTCGCAAGTACAAGCATTTCCTATTGTATGCCAACCTCAGGTTTCTCAGGTCGTAATACAACCACCTCTTGTCCTTGCGACGCAACCATAATCACCGACTAGTGGAATGACCTGGGTTCAAATGGGGACCATTACCCCCCATCTTAGTCAAACAGTCAGTACTAGGCAACAAATCATGGCTTCGCAACCATGGCTGTACAATACCAACAACCACAATTCCAACAAGCTTACCAAGGATCTGAGCAACAAGTCTTTGCAAGTAATGGGCAACCGTATATTCAAAACGGTCAACATCAATCATATCATAATGGTCATTCCATCAACCTTACCAAAGTTACCAGCATCAAATGCATTATGCTGGAATGCAAAGACCAACTGCTCAGGCAATCCCATCTTATCCTGGGTATGCTTCACCAAACCTGAATAAACAGTTTCCTTTCGTGGCAACTTTAGAGTTACCAGATCTAAATCGACTAAGGAACGATCCAATTGCTTATGCCCCTTGGCGGCCGACAATTCTGCATAAACTTCCGTCAAATATTCCTAAGTTTAATGGAAATCCAGATGAAGACCCGTCGAATCATGTGATGACCTTTCATCTGTGGTGTTCATCCAACACTCTCAATGATGATTCAATCAGGCTTCACCTTTTTCAGCGAACGTTAACTGGTCTGGCAACAAAATGGTATATTAAATTGCCTAGAGCTTCATTTGATAACTTCAGTGCCCTAGCCACAACCTTTCTAACCCATTTTCAGTTACCCATAAGGTACGAAATAGGAACAGAGCTTCTTACCAATTTCAAACAAACGATGGCCACTCACATATCCGATCATATTCATGAGTGGTGATGTCGTCGTAGAATGGTAAAAACATATGTTCATGATTAGCTGTTGGCTGAATGGTTTATTAAGTCATTGTTACCTTCTATTATAGAAGATGTGGCAAAGGGAGGAGTCGTCACAGAAGAGCAAGTTATTGCTCGTGCACAATATCTAGACTTGATCTATACTCAGTCTAGCGCGCTCTACGATAAAATCCCTAATGCTCCTAGGCCAGATTTTTTCGTTCCTCTCCCTCCTAAATCAAACAAAGAATCTCATGCTGGTGATGGTGTGATAGGTACGACTAGCATGAAAACCATAAAGGCTACATCTAAGAAAGCTTGCATGGTTTCAGGTTAAAATGCAAATGAAGAACTTCTTGCCTTGGAGGTTAATGCCGTGTTGACAAACAAGGGCAAAAAATCGAAGCAACCAAGGAGCAAGAAGAAAAAGAAAAGGAAAAAGAAGAAGTAGGATAAGTCATCTCTTGAAAGACTTTCTGCAAACCCTTCTAGGTGAAGGAAACCCCCTGCGGGTGTCAGATATGTGATGAGGATCATAGGACAAGAGATTGTCCACATAAAGCTGAAATTAAGAAATTCTTTAAGAGTTCAAAAACCTTAGTGATATTGACTGATCCGTTTCCAACCCCAGGAACCAATCTGGTTGCTAGTGACAATGCTTCCCAGTCCCAAGTGCTTATGTTGTTTGTTTCAAAGCAGAAAAATGATGCTTTGATATTGACAAGGAATAAAGATTACGGGAATCCACAGCTATCAAAAAACAAGGCTATTGATCAACCTAGTAGTTCGACAACAACTTCGAATGAAATTGTGCCACCCATCATTCTTGAGCTAACAATAAAGCCGCCAAAGGGAGTAGTACACAAATCAACATTTAATCCTTGTGCCAGAGTAGCACAAAATTATAATATAGTAGAGGACCTGGCCCAATCACCATCCGCTATGTCGACACTTGAGGTACTACAAAATTGCCCCTCCCAGAAGCAGGCTTTATTATCAGCAATAGATGGATTGACCCAGCGGATTCCAATCTTGTGGCCTTTAATCATAAAGGATATGAACCTCAACTACCAGCTCAACTAGATTTCCTTATTCAAGTGAAAGCCCTCAACAAAACTGTTCATCAAACAATTATTGATGAGGGGGCATCTACATGTATTATGTCGATGAGTTGCTGGAAAAACTTAGGATCTCCACCCTTGTCGAGATTGTCGATGACATTAAAAGCATTTGATGGACGAACATACACCCCATACGGGATTTTAAGTAACTTGCAAGTCGAACTGGGGGACAAGACAATAGAGATTGATGTTGAAGTTATCGACAGAAACTTCGATTACAACATTATACTAGGAAGGCCCTGGATATATGCTATGGCCACTGTTGTGTCAACATACTTCAGAAAGATTGCATTTCCTTTCCAAGGAGGAATTACAATCGTCAACCAACAAACATTTGTCCCAAACAGTTCACAAGTTACAGGAAGCATTCTGATGATCCACGAGAGCTCTCATTCGCTTCAAAATATCGGAGTAGTCCTCCTAAAAGACCCTACATTGATGGGTACTTTTTCCCTACTACCTCCAAACAATCTAGTGGAAGTTGCCATAGTGGGAACCTGCAACATGATATCTTCTAGATTCAGAAGATTCCTGAACATTTTGTCAGCATGGATCATCGCCCTAATAGTAATATTATAGCAATCAATTTTCTTGGCCTATGGGGCAAACTAAAATCAATGCTCATCGAGTGTTTGGATAAATAGGTTTAAGGAATATGGCACCTCTTCAGATCCTTGGTCACATGTACACTCTACAGATGAAGGAATCATTCAATCAATGATGATAGGAGAGGCACCATAGGAAGATTACCACCATCATTCCCATCTTTCAGATTACAACGAAGATTATTCCAGTGACCTTAATCATCCTTGAGTTTTTTATTTTCTGTCAAATACTGTAAATACAGTGGATATTGAGGATAGTTATTTTCTTGTGTCAACCTCACTAAAAAATGAAACAACTCCCTTTCTAAATCGAGTCTTTTATTACGATCTTGTAAAATCTGAATCGAGTCTTTCAAAGATCTCGAAGGTAAACCTTCATTCGAACCACTGCAATGAATGCAATGAAGCTTGGGGGGCATGCACCTCGATTTGTGTTATTATGCTTGGGGCATGCAAACTTATCACGAGCAGTGTTACCGCAGGGTTCAAGCTCGTTAAAAAAATAAACCCGCCATGAGCAATTTTTATGCGAAGTTCAAGCTCGTTAAAAATTAAACCTAAGCAATGAGCAAATGTTACCCCTAGAGTTTAAGCTCATTAAAAAATGAACCAATCTCCGGTAAATAATTATTGTGAATGCATTATCATCAGCTTTTGAGCCTTGGTCATGTTCTCATCATCACCTCCACTCTATTTTAGCCGATCATACACCTCCATTTGATTGTTTACCCTTTTTGAGGAACATCTGTGACGACTGATTCTATTAGCCATCCTTGTGACACTGCTGTGATTGGAAAATTCCAAACCTTACCTAGAATCAGCTGCTACCCAAAATTATCACTCGTTCCTCAAAAAACGTGTCTCCTTTAAGCTCTTTTCATCTGACTCGTAAAATATGAAAATATTTCCGAGCGATTGGACTCTCTAGCTCGTTAGAGCTACCGGAAGTGCTATCCCTCCTCTAGATTTTAATCTTTTTGGACCCGAGGGATTATTACACAAAAAGATCTAGTGCTTGTCTTGTTCGGCTCGTTAAAACTATTGAAAATTCATCCCTTTCGTATTATTTTATACTTTTTCAGACTTAAGGGATTATATGAAAAAGAAGGATTATTGGAGTTTCCTTTCTGTCTCTTTTCAGACTCTCTAAAATTGAAAAAGTACTGAGTTATCATTGTCGTTAAACTCGTTAAAAAAAATAGCGACAAACTTGTCCAAATGGACAAGAATGAGTTTCATTGTCGCTAGGCTCGTTAAAACATAGCGACAGGTTTGCTCGAAGGGAGGATTATAGAATAGGCATATGTTATCCTCCTCAAGCTTGATAAAAATAAAGAGGTACTGGTCAGTAATGACTGGAGAAAATTGGGAATAAAACTTGAAGAAACTTTATTGGTAGCAAGTCGCTCTTGAACATGACATTTTCACTCCACGTCCGAGTCGGGTTGGGTTATTCTGTTCACCGGTCATATCACCATTGGTCCATCGTACCATCCATATTTGGGGTTAACGCTACCAATCAATTTCAGTGTCGCCAGTATGTTCAAGAGAAGTCGCTCAGAGAATTCACCTGTGTCTCATCCGCTGCAATATATTCACACTCCATTCTTTCATGACCGCCACCCTGAACCTTGTATCATAAGATTGTTTTCACCTCCACAAAATCATTTGCTCCATTCTGTGTCACAGATGTGGGATTCATTAAGGCCCTCCTATGACGGGTCGCTTCTTGTTGACATCAGCTCATTATCCAAGAAGTCGACCTAGGAACAACCCTTTCAGTACTTTGAAGCTTCCATGCCTCAATGGCAAGTTTCTCACTTCTGGCCACTGGTTTACATCAATGGCCTTCGACTGAAAGACTTTCCATGGTGTTCGATGCCAAGTACCTTTTTCACACCACGCGGATTGTACTATAGTACCTTGAGGGTCATCATCATTATTAGTGATTCCTCTCGTGCCTATTAATAGCTTACATCATTGCCTGGTAATTAGGCGATGTCTTTCCATGTTCGACTCCAGAACATCTTTCACATGGATCGACTTCTACTCCGAGTGAAGATTGAACAAGTTTGAAGACCACAGATCTAGTTTTATCCATCCGAGCTGCGATATATTCAAGAATATAAAGACATCAAATGTACATCATTGTTGAACAAATGATCATCCGAATCAAAGGATGATGAATCCATCCAAATCATCAGTCTACTACACAGACGATTATCTGTCCTATGTACATGAAAATGGATTTATAAAGCTAAGCATGGGAATTCCCACCTCAGCTAGATCATGAAAAATATTATGAAGATAATGTATTGTATTGTATCTTATTACTAGTCACCTTCTAGCTTGAAAAAACTTCAGATCCTCATGATAAAGCATTTCACCCGACATCAAAATATTAATGACCTCATGCTTTAGGGGGCACCTGTTATAGACATTTTTGGGCACTGCAACCCCAATCATACATGTCCATAAAACAAGGGCTTCTATGTCCCTAAAAGTTTTACTTCACACCCTAAAGGAACAAGGTCAGCTGATTACATCATCTCCCAGAAGTTCTCCATGGAACACTGCTTAGAACTAGTCAAAGCTAGACCATACAGACTACCTAGTGCAGAGGGTGCGATGCATCACACCTACTACACACGGGAGGTGCGTTGCATACTGAAAAGTCCTTATACAAGGTGCGATGAGTGAGAATAGACAAGTGGCATGGACAGTTTGCTAAGTGGATGATCAAGAAATCTTCTAGAAACTTCTCATATGACACTTGCCTCTCAAAATTCGCCCAGGGATGAGTAAGAGATCAATGAAATCTCCAAGTGGAGCCAAGAAATATCAGTGGAATGACACTAATAAAAAACCCATAGCTGACTCACACCCCCGCAAATATCTATATATGGATCTCTCATCCCAAAGATCCAGAGGTTGGAGGTTGGAATTTTGTATCTTGTAAGGAAGTGCTGTTGGTTTCCTAGTGCAATATCATAGTGTTGGGTGATCTAAGCTTTTCATGAGGTGAAGAACGGCTTTCATGCTGGGATGATGACGCTGGGTCAGAACAATGGGTTGTAATCCTCTTTGCTATTCTTGATATTAATAAAGCTATTCAAGTTTTCCTCCACATTCTTGTATGTTTGATGATATATGCATTTGTGTGGTCAATATATATCTGGTCCTGTATTGTTTATGATTGTAGATCTCTATTCTTCGATAGTATTATGCTACTTTGATTCCATAGGTTCTCTTTGAAGCTGGGTAGACGAAGGAGGAGCGACAAAGATCTGTCAGAAGGGAGAGGAACCAAGCAAGGAACCAAGCGCAAGACTGAGGTTGGTGTCCTTTGTTCCCCTCTTATCTACTTCTCATAAAGGAAAACATAAGTAGTTTTAGTTTGTTTGTTTCTAAGATAGCTACCAGTCTTAGTGGGACTAGCAGCTCCGAGTGGGCAGTAGATTTCCCGATAACAGTTTTGGCCTTCATCTTGGAAAATTTTTATGATCTTTCGTAGTCTCTCCTTCTTTAGCGTCCACACAGGTCTAGTGGCTGGGAGTCCCGAGACCTCTGCAATTATGTCATCGGTGACTGTTATGTGTCTCCCCCTTACTGTGGAGTGATATTCTTGCAAGTTCTGCAAGAATTCTATTACTACAGTCTCGTTGGATTCATGTAAACGATTGAGATAAACTAACCAACCTACCCTTTCCAGGATTTCCCATGCAGCATCAAAAACTGTCAATACCTATGGTTCTCTCTGAATTGATCTTCCTCCCATGATTTAGCTCATTGTAAAATTGTAGAGATGGAAATGGAACAACAGACTATTCAAACTGTTAGAACACAGAGAAAATAACGAAATAGCAAGGCCCGTTCAATTCTTACTAATTGCTACAGAGTATAATACAGAAATAGCTTAGGAACAACAAGGCATGCAAATTGGTAAACGAGATACCATTAAGCCTTGCTATTCCCAAGTAGAAGTTTTTTTAATAATAGTCTAACACGTATACTAGAAAATTATGAGGTTAGCCTCCCCCCCTACAGTGATAGGCCGTCTTCGGCCGTCAAATGAGGGAGCAGCGTGTCGAACTGCCATGGTATGAAGTCATAAAGGAACAGTGTATGCCATGATGCCATGTTTACAAAAGGAAGAGGTTTCCGAAATCGAGGTGTATAATAGGATCGCTTAACAAATAAGGGACTGCTGTGATATGATACGAGGCTAGGAGGATAGGACAACTGATGTGCACACAGAGTCTAATGCGGTCATTATCAAATTTTCCGTAATGATTGGTTATAATAGATCTTCATGTGTTTAATGGTTTGGGGCAGTGATATACATAATCTTATTTGATGTATTACAGAGGTATAAGACAGATAAGGGTGTTGATGATTGCTATTGGTGTATAGGGAATGTGACTTCAATACCATTAACAGAGCTCTGCTACCGACATGTGTCCATAACCTTGACAGAGTTGTTTGTTTCACCCATGGAACCATGATCCTTTGTGTATTCTTAGGAAGTGTTTTGCAATGTCAAAATGGAGGTTATTATGCTGGCTTGGTAACTAGTTAAACCATAATGCCATTCACTAGGAAGGAGTGAAAGGTGGGCAGGCCGGCTTGTGATGGGACCTACTGTTCCAAGGACTCTTTTATTTTTTCTGATGTGCCTCTTAGATCATATCCCTGGTGTGGTGGCCATAGTGGGAATGCCACTTCACTTTCTTCCTTATGATCATGGTAGGCTGGCTCTTGATGAGACCCCCTATCCTGCATTTGACAACTCATATAAACAAGTCACATAAACAATTTTCTCTCTTTTTTCTTTCATAAAGTAATGTCCTATTTATACATAAAGGGTGGTTCAACACTCCTTAAGAGTAGGAATGGTGGAAGAAGTCTTAACATCTCAATAGAATAATATAGACCCTTGGTTCTTATTCCTTAATAACGATCAAAGAAGATTATGGGAATTTAAAAAGAACCAACATGATAAAGATAACCAATCATATTAGTATTAGTAGGATAATGACAACAAAAGTGATGAATAATTCTGTCCTTTCCTCTTTCCTCCTATCAATTTATAGAAATTTCTTGTAAAAGTAGTGATTTTATATAATTTGGTAATTTCAATATGCTCTAGCTTTGTATCCATTGCATAAGTGTATAGTTGTGCTCCAAAAGACTTGAAATAGCAGGAACAACAGGTATCTTTAAATTGGAACAACAAGGAGAACAAGCATAAATAAAAGGAATACAAGAATGTTATCGTTTGAAAAAGGAAGAGAAAAAAAATACAAGTGTTGTTCCTTTGAAAAAGGAACAACATAAAATGCAAATGGTGTTCCTTTGGAAAAGGAACGGCAACAACCAAAAGTGTTGTTCCTTTGGAAAAGGAACAATAGAAAACACAAATGTCTTTGGAAAAGGAATAGCAAAAAATCAAAGGTGTTGTTCCTTTGGAAAAGGAATAGCAGAAAATGCAAATGCCGTTCCTTTGGAAAAGGAACAACAAAAATCAAAAGTGTTGTTCCTTTGGAAAATGAATAGCAAAAAATGCAAATGTCGTTCCTTTGGAAAAGCAACAGCAAAAATCAAAAGTGCCATTCCTTTGGAAAAGGAACAACAAAAATAAAAAATGCCATTCCTTTGGAAAAGGAACAACAAAAAAACCGAAATGTCGTTCCTTTGGAAAAGGAATAGCAAATATCAAAAGTGTTGTTCCTTTGGAAAAGGAACAACAGAAAATGCAAATGCCTTTCCTTTGGAAAAGGCACAGAAAAATGAAAGTGAAAAAGGAATGGCTGACCCAAAAGGTGTTGTTCCTTTGGAAAAGGAACAATAAAATGAAAATGTTGTCCGTTTGGAAAAGGAACAGTAGAAACAACAAAAGTGCACACAAATGTTGTCCGTTCAAAAAAGGAACAACAAAAAACGATAGTACTATTTCTCTTGAAAAAGGAAGAGTAGAAAAAAAGAATAGCAGAATGGTGAAGGTGCTGTTCCTTCTAAAAAGGAACAACAAAAACGATGGAATCACTGATTCTTTGAAAAGGAACAATAAAGTGCAAATACAAAAAAATATATGTGCAGAGAGTAATTTATGCTAACAAAATTCGAACTTGGTGGCCATTTGCCTTGAAGGTATGTTCAGATACATCAATGGTGATTAGAGTAAGGGTACCATTATCATGTACCTTCTGGATTTCATATGGCCCCAGCCAAAGAGTCTGGAGCTTCCCAGGAAAATCCTGAAACCTGGAATTGTATAAGAGCGCCCAATCTCCTTCGTGGAAGACTTTATTTTTAATGAGAGCGTCATGCCATTTAGTTCACTTCTGTTGGACTAATGCAGTGTTTTGGAGGGTAGAGAGCCTGATTGCATATAGCTCATTGATCTGTTGTAATCTACTAATTTGTGCCTTGTTTAGATCTAGGTTGACTTCTTATTCTGTTCGTAGTGTTTGGATTTCAAATTCTATGGGAAAAATGGGTTGCTTTCCAAACACCAATTGGTATGGTGAATAGATGGTAGTGCTTCTCCATGTTGTTTTGTAAGCCCATAAGGCTTCTGGTAGTCTTGCAGCCCAATCGTGTCTATGTGACGCAATGGTTTTTGTTAAGATTGCCTCTATTATTTTATTGATGCTTTCTACTTGACCATTTGCTTGTGGGTGGTATGGAGTAGTGATTTTGTGCTGGATATGATAGTTTTTGAGTGTTGCAGCAATCTTGTTACTAGCAAATTGTGGTCCACCATTTGCAATTATATCTCTTGGAAGTCCATATCGCACGAATATATGGAACAAGAATTGTATGACAGAATCCTCTGTAGCTCTCGGAAATGCCTCTGCTTCAACCCATTTGGTGACATATTCTGTTGCTACCAAAATATATGTTTTCTGATTCAAGGATGGGCTAATTGGACCAATGAAATCGAGGGCCCATCGCTCGAATGGTTTAATAACTAGTTGTGGATTTAGGGGCATCTTGTCGGACTGACCAGGGTGTCCTGCTCTTTGGCAACTGTCACAGGCTTAAACAAACTTTTTTGCATCTTTGAAGATCGTGGGCCAATAATACCCTGTTTATAGTACCTTATGTCTAGTTCTGCGATCAGCGAAATGTCCACCACATGGTCCATCATGACAAGCTTTGAAGATGTGCAAAATTTCATCCTCGCGGACGCACCTCCTAATGTGCATATGTGCCCTTGTATGGAACAGGTAGCCCCCAATCCAAGAAAATCAAGCACTTCATTAGACAATCTGTTTTCATTCATTGGGGTTTAGATGTTTCGGTAATTTACCTACTGCTAAGTAATTGGCAACATCAGCATACTAGGGTGTTTTAACAATGACAACAAACAAATGCTCATCTAGAAATTAATCTTCAACTGCTGCTGCATCCACTAGTTTTGGCATTTGCGAGAGAAAGTCAGCTACAAGATTTTCTTTTCCAATTCAGTCCTTGATTGTAATATCAAATTCCTGCAATAAAATCAGCCATCTAGTTATTCTACCATTTGTGATTGGTTTATTTGCTAAATATTTTATGGCAGAGTGATCTGTATACAAGATAACGGGATATCCAGTAATGTAATGCCTGAATTTATTGACAGCATGTATTACAGCTAGAAATTCCTTTTCAGTAACAGTATAATTTAATTCAATAGGAGATAAATTCTTGCTAATATAATAAATTGCATATGGTTTTTTATCTTCTTCCTGCCCAAGGATTGCTCCAATAGCTATATCTGAGGCATCTGATGAAATTTGAAATGGCAGGTCCCAATTTGGTCCTCAAAGGACTGGGGTTGTGGAAACAAGCTTCTTTAGATCTTGAAAAGCACGGTCACATTTTTCTATCCAAATAAAGTCAACAATACATGTCAGTGCATATAGAGGTGCAATAATATGCGAAAAATGTTCTATAAACCATCTATAATAACTAGAAAATCCAAGAAAACTGCGTACCTCTGTTTGAGTGGTAGGAGTAGGAATTAGCAAAATTATTTGAATTTTGGCTAGGTCTACTTGTATGCCAGCTGCTGAGATATAATGGCCTAGAATAAGTCCTTCAGTCATCATCATATAACATTTTTCATGGCTCAAACAAAGCCTGGTGGCAATGCAGCGCTGCAAGACTTTTTCCAGTGTGTCCAATGCTGGGTCAAAATCGTCTCCGTATGGTGTAAAGTCATCCATGTATAATTTGAGCCCTTCATTTATTAAATCTGAAAATATACTGAGGATAGCCCTTTGAAATGTGGCAGGAGCATTGCATAAGCCAAAAGGTAGAACTCTATAGGAAAATGTTCTCCAAGCACAAGTAAAAGTGGTTTTTTCTTGGTCTTCAGGGGCAATCTAAATCTGATTGTATCCACTGAAGCCATCTACGAAAGAAAAGAATTTCTTTTCTGCCAAGGTGTCCAATACTTGGTCAATGAATGGAAGGGGAAAGTGATCTTTTTGTGTTGATTTATTTAGCTCCCTATACTCTACACAAATCCTCCACTTTCCATTCTTTTTTTGTACCACCACAAGTGGAGAGACCCATTTAGTATCAGAGATAGGATAGATGAAGTTGACATCTAAAAGTTTTTGAAGTTCAGCTTTTACAACGTCTTTTAGATGAGGATTAAGTCTCCTTTGTGGTTGGTGAACAGGTCTCGCATCCTTTTCTATGTAAATGTAGTGTGTACACAACTGGGGATCAATTCCTTCCATATCAGGGTAGTCCCATGCAAATGCTTCTTTATATTTCCTCAATAATTGGATGAGCTTCTCTTCTTGTTCGGAAGTCAGGTTGGCATTAATGTTTAAAGTATTTCCTGGCTCAATTTCTACAATTTTGCTATTTGAAATAGAGGTAGTAGGTATTGTTTGATCATGTGTATCCTTAAGAGGATCTTCTTCTAATTCATTATCAAATGTTACTTCTATCATGTGACATTATATGTGGGATCTGGGTTCAGCTTGGTTAATAAAATTATTAATGGCATCATCTTCCATTTGGTCTTTGAAATCAAGGGCCTCTTCTATGGTTAATGGAGATCTAATATTTTCAGTGAGGTATGATACAGGGTGCTTGTTAGTTTTTATTATTGTGACACTTGGCTATGCTGGAGGATATAAAGTTAGGTTCTTGATATTTTCTCCTTTAGTTATGGTCATATTGCCTTGTCGGCAACCAATATAAGCATCAGCGGTTGCAAGCCAAGGTCTGCCTAAAATCAGTGGATGTCCATCGAGTCAATTTTTGGGGTTTATTATCAGAAAATCGGTCGGATACTCCTAGGATTCAATAGATACCATGACATCATGTAGTGTGCCCTCGAGCCTAACCATAGATCGGTCAGCCAGTTCTAGTAAAGTAGAGGTCGGTTCTACTGATGTAATGGGTAGTTTTTGGCAAGTGGTAGTTGTTAAAATATTAATTGCAACTCCTAGATCAATAAGGCATTTGAGAAGGTTTGACCATAGATTTGTACAGTTACTATTGGATTTCCTGGGTCTTCATACTTAATGGGTGTTTCTTTTCCTGATAATAAGTCGGATAGAGTGCCAACTACTTGGACTTTTGGATTATTTGTTATTCCTCCTTGGTTTCTTTATACATATCTCTTTGATAGTATTTGCACATATCAGAACGTCTTGAATGGCTTCGAGGAATGGGATTTTTATGTTCAAGTTTTTTAGTTCTCCCACAATGTCAAAATCAAGATATTGTATAGGTCAAGGTATAATTAGTTTTTCTGGGAATGGGGGAGAGGATGTGATTGCTTGAATATGAATTTTTTTTCTGGTCACGTCCTCTTCTTGTGGCAGTTGTTCTATAGGTAACTGATTTTCAACTTGAGTTGTTTTATCTCCCTCTGTTTCGATGATACGCCCAGATATTAATTGAAGGTAATTACACTCCTTTAGATTGGTTCCTATTTTTGGTGTTTCAATTATTTGAATATATTGGACTGGTCTGTTATTTGGATTAGGGTTGGGTTGGGCTAGAAACTGCGGTCTTAAGTTAGACTGGGGATTTTGTTGTAAGGCTGGCAGTGTAGGTTGAGGGAGCGGGATGGTTGCTACTGGTTAATTCATCGGTCTTTGCTAGTTTGTCTTCCAGGCTTGACTCTATGAAGCAGGAGGGGTCCATTGTGTTGGATATACATTATTTTGCCAATATGGTGGGGTATAGGGAAAATTTGGCCAATTGGGTTGGATTGCTCGATTCGGCCATGGAGATGATGAAGGAAATGGCTATTGTGACCAATTCAGGAAGGGAGGTTGATTTTGCCACATTGTATTATATTGTTGAGCATGATATTGTGGAGGCTGAAAAGAAGGAGGTGGGTCTGAAAATATACCTGATTGTCGCGGCTGCCATTGACGACACTGATTAAGTAGATACACCGATTCTGGCTCTTCTTCTGCTTCCTTGTATACTACTTTCAATCCAGGAAGTGAGGGACAGCTCTCTCTAGAGTGGTATTTTGTACAAATGACGCAAATTTGGACTGCGTCTAATGGACACTCCTTATGGCTGTGTTTCTTTCTGCATCTGGGATAGAAGATTTCCAAATTCTATTCTGCTTCTGCTTGCTTTTGTTTGGTGTACATAATATCAAGTTGTGTTGTTAGTGTCCCCAATATGTCAATTTTTAAATTTTATAATAAATTTCCAATTTCTGCAGGGATTACTTCTTCTGCCAAAATTTTGTTATCTCTTTCAAATCGATCACGTTCTGCTGGTTTTAGTCTTGTGCTACCTCTCGAGCTCCTGATACATAAATCAATAATGTCAAAAAAACTTTCTTGATAAATATTTCCTTTCCCATGATATTTAATGTTTCAATCCATTGTTCCTTCATTCCCCTAATTAATGTTGTTTTTAATACATTATCTGGTAAGAGTAATGATGCATAAGGAGATCTTTGAAGATTATACTGGAAACGTTCAACATAATCTTCTAATGTTTCATTTGGTCTAGCTACCATCTAAAATATTTCATCTTGTAACTCTCTAGACCTACAATAATCCTGATATTTTTTTAGAAAAGATTCTTTCATTTGATCCTAGTTATTTATAACCCCACCACCCAATCCCATAAACCATCTTAAGGCAGCCCCTTTTAATGTAGAGGGAAATAATTCCAGCTTCTGGGGATTAGTGGTATAGTCATATCCTCTACACAGCACATCGAATTCAAATAGGAATGCATACAGATCTTCTAATGTAAGGCCATGGAATGTAGGGATATGCTGAAGAGGAATTGCTTTCATAGGTGCATTAGCTGCAATATCTACAATGGGGTATTGCAGTGTAGAGCTTTGGGTGTTTGGCTGGTACTGGGCCATTTGGTCAAATATATGCCAATAACCTTCTGGGATATCTAGGAGGGTATTCCTAGGTTGTCGAGGGGGAATGGCTTGAATGGGAATGGCCTGGACAACACTTCCTTTATCTGGGATAATGAGAGTGCCTAATGTCTGGGGGGATTTAGGTTCTTGAATTTCTTCAACTTTGTTATAAATGAATTTTGCAGCACTTCCCTTATCTGAGTTGCTTAATGGCTGAATTACCCCAAGAGGAGATCTTGGTTCTTCAGTTTCTCCTGTCTCCCCTCTTCCTTCACAGAGGTTGCTAAGATTCCCTTCTCGCAATGGTTTTGGGCTAGAATTTTCAATTTCTTGAAAATCTTGCTCTTTGGTTTGACTATGCACCTTAGAAAAGGCTACAGATGGTGATCCTATGACCTGAAGGGAACTAGTAGGCTATCTAGAAGTAACTCTTCTAGGTCCTACTGAAGGATGATATTCTACTTTCTTAAGGATTTCGTCTATAAAGGTCGATTGGCCAAGGGTCACCGGCCCCTTAGATTTATCAGGCTTGGGTAGAGGGTTGGGATTCCTTTTTGGCTTTTTCTGCTTAGTCATGCACATAAATCAACTGCTAGGTTCTACCCAAACAAAATAGCAACAAATCTATAGGAAAGCGGGCAGGGGAGGAGGGCTATTACATACTCCAGATGCAGGTTCTTACCTTCCGTTTTTTAAACCCAATTCTTTCCTAACAGGCTCTTACACTACTCTGAAAAGAAACAAATGGCTACACTCTTCCCTAACAATGACGCCAAAATGTCGAGCCGTAAAAAGGGTATTTTTCACCTCTATTTACCTGACATTAACTTATCAATCCAGGAATGATGTGCTATCTCAAAGAGTGTACTCTGTTTAAGGCTGTCATTTGTCAGAGTAATGCTAGTATTATAGTGCTCAAAATACAAAGGTAAATGGATACTCAAAACAAGATCTACTTACAAAAAAGCACTTTAAGGTTGAAGTCATGCATTCAGAAAACTAAGCAATTTATTAGTCAAGGGTCCAGTAACAGTAACTCATCCCTCTGTAAACTGATGTAACTAAAGATAATCAAGGAACAAATCATCAATCTGGGGACTAGACAACAAATGTCAATGGCCACTACAGTTTCAGATCGTTCTACACACCAAAGCAATGATAACATAAATAACAAGAAATGGAACAACAACTAGGAAATGGAACAACAACTAAGAAATGGAACAACAACTAGAAAATGTAACAACACCTAATTCTTATAAAAAGCAACACCTTAATCTTCTGAAATGAGTGCAGCAATCGTATCCTACAGAAATCAGATAGCAATCTTTACTCTAAGGATAACTCGGATAGCTCACAGAACTGATTAGCAATTAAATATAGAACAACACTTAGAGCCAAATGTAAATGCACGATAAGCCAAGATAAATGACACACACGACATGCCTTAGTATGGGGAAAAACAGTAATCTGATTTCAATACCACAAATATCAATCTTAGTTATAAAGAATAACGATTGTAATTCATAATGGAATAGCAATGTCAGTTGAACAGTAATCACAGTTAAATGTAAACCATCAATAAATACAGTAATACCAGTTTATGAATGTTACAACACAGTTACCCTGTAATTGAATAACGATAGCATTCCATAAAGACTAGCAATATTGTATTAATGATTAAAGGAACAACAATGTGTTACAGAGTCAGAATGAACACTATGACATTCCTATCATAGAGAAAGATATTACTCAGTCGAACATAAATCAAATACAACAAAACCATGATGTAAAATAGAAAAACACATCAGATTACTGAACAAAGCTAATAATGAAAACCATGCATGAACTAAAGATAATGGTACAGGAGCAAGTGTTCCACCAGGGCCGGGCCCTTAGCCTCCAGGGACACACCACTTGAGATTATTCCAGGATCAAAGATGAAACAACAACCAGATTTATATTAAAGCATTAAAACATAATTACAACGGATCACTTCTCAATGAGAGTCAATGACAAAGTTTCAAATACAGAGAAAAGTTACATAGAAAAATGATAGTAGATCCCCCCCTCCGGCTAGCGGTGCTACCCCTTTTTATAATAGCTAAAGCGGAGATATCAATGATGCAAAAATAGTTAAAGGCATCCATCCCTCAGGATCAAAGGATCCTGAGGGATTCGCCAAACTATTAATTCCCAGTTATCCATTTGTTCTTTTATGCCAAGTCGATATCTCCTTTTCCTTTCCTTGGCTGATATGATTTAATTTGGATCGCCTTGTTTGCATGTGGTTCCCTTTTAAAGGGACATCAGTTAACTTGACCCTGTCTTTTTCTTTGGAACTGCAATCTTTCATTTTTCCCTTTTTCTGCATAAGAAATGGCAATTATTAGTGATTTTATGTTGCGTATAAATCCCATATATTTTGTCATGATTTCTTATTATCTACCTAGTTCATGATGCAAAGAGGCTATGAGTTTTAAAAAAAAGATGACAAAATAATCAATAAAAACATACCTTCTTCAGTACTCCACAATGAGCACTTGCCACTTTAGGCTCATTAAAAATCGAAGGCGGCTAGAGTCATCTTTAGCTTTTGCTCGACTCTTAAAAAATTGAAAAAGAAAGTTGTGTCAAAGTGTCCAAAATTCATTTAATTCGGAATCACATATTCCCCTTTTATTTGAGTTGATCAAGTAATCCACAATCGTGGAAGAAAGTCAATCGAAACCCTGTCGTTCATGGAGACTAACGAGTCAACCATCTTTGAATCCATAAACAAAACTATTCCGGACCAAGAAAACTTATTTAATTGGGTCAAAGTCCCCTGGTTTGCTTGAAACTTGTGTTCCAACATCCTCAGAGACTCCAATTACTCCAACCATTTTTGGTATCCCTGTCTCTACAAAATAAGTTCTGCAGTCATAAGAGGACATTAGAACTGATCCTAGTGTAATGGTAAACACTTCTATTCTTGAGCCGACTCCATATAGGGCTGATTCTAAAGGTGTCACCCCTCCAACATCTGTCGCTGCGGAGTCTACACCTTGTTTGGAACCAGAAATATTTTACGGACCTGACGGTCTACCTCTCCCACCTGGATTATTTGCTATAGAAGAGATTGTGGAGGATATTCCATCCAGTACTCCGTTGCATTTTGAAACTAAGATCACTCTATATCCTTCTTCGTCAGAAGTTAGTCTCCCTTCATTGCAAGTTCCTATAGAATTGCTAGGAAATCTTTTGGATAGACCCGATATGTCTAAAAAACCAACAACATCCAAGACTGTGTCATCTGACACAACAATAGCAGAACCTCCTATTGCTACTCCAACAATGTTCACTAATGTACCATCTGTCCCAACTAGCTCTCAACCGCTAGATGGAGTTCACCTAAGGGCTGTTTTGATAGTATGGTCTATTCCCGTTTGTTCGTCCGGTATAATATCTAGAATCTCTTATGTTGAGTCTTAGAAAATTGACCCTTCACAACAGTATCAATTTGGGAAATCCAGTCTCCAGAGGCCAATCTTACCTTTGAACACTGGATTGCCACCATGTGGGGGGCAATATGCCCTTTCATTGTTCCCTCCGGGAGAACAACCATATGAGAGTTCACAAAAAAATTCGGGTCATGCTGGAATTACATCTAGTGGTTGGGTGCCAATACTGCCTCAACAACTAAGGGTTGTATACTCAATGCAACCAAGTCTACATGTGTCAAATATCCCCACTACACCACCTATTGTGACAGTGTCGCAAGTACAAGCGTTGCCTATTGTATGCCAACCTCAAGTTTCACAGGTCATAATGCAATAGCCTCTTGTCTCCACGACACAACCACAATCACTGATTAGTGGCTCCTTAACTGGAGTGACCCAGGTTCAAACGGGTGCTATTACCCCTCATCTTGGTTAGACAGCCAGTATTGGACAACAGCAAATGGTTTGACAACCATGGTTGGTACAATATCAATAACCGCAATTCCAACAAGCTTACCGAGGACTTGAGCAACAAAGCTTTGCGGGTAATGGGCAACCGTATATTCAAAATGGTCAACATCAATCATATCATAATGGTTATGCCCATCAGCCTTACCAAAGTTATCAACATCAAATACATTATGCTGGTATGCAAAGACCCATTGCTCAGGCAATCCCATCTTATCCTGGGTATGCTTCACCTAACCTGAATCAACAGTTGCCCTTCGTGGCGACTTTAGCGTTACCATATCTAAATCAGCTAACAAACGATCCAATTGCTTATGCCCCTTGGTGGCTGACGATTCCTCATAAAATTCTGTTAGATATTCCTAAATTCAACGGAAATCTGGGCAAAGATCCATCAAATCATGTGATGACCTTTCATCTGTGGTGTTCGTCCAACACTCTCAATGATGATTCGATTAGGCTTCACCTTTTTCAACAAATTTTAACTGTTCTAGTAGCGAAATGGTACATCAAATTGCCTAGAGATTCATTCGATAATTTTAGTGCCCTTGCCACCACTTTTTTAACACATTTTTAGTTACCAATAAGGTACGAAATAGGAATGGAGGTTCTTACCAATTTCAAGCAAACGACAACCACTCACATATCTAATCATATTCATGAGTGGTGACATCGTTGGAGAATGGTAAAAACATATGTTCCTAATCAGCTGCTAGCTGAATGGTTTATTAAGTCATTATTGCCTTCTATTATAGAAGATGTGGCAAAGGGAGGAGTCGTCACTGAAGAGCAAGTCATTTTCTTGTGCGCAATATCTAGACTTGATCTATACTCAGTCTGGCATGCTCTATGACAAAATCCCTGATGCTCCTGGACTAGAGTTTTCCATTCCTCCTCCTCCTAAATCAAACAAAGATTCTCATGCTGGTGATGGCATGATAGGTACAACAAGCATGAAAACCGCAAAGGCTACATCTAAGAAAGCCCACACGGTTTTCGGTCAAAATGCAAATGAAGAACTTCTTGCCTCGGAGTTTAATGTCATGTCGACTGACAAGGGCAAAGAACTAAAGCAACCAGGGGGCAAGAAGAAAAAGAAAGGGAAACATAAGAAGAAAGATGAGTCATCTCCTGAAAAATCTTCTACAAATCCTTCTGGTCAAAAGAAACCCGGTCATCCATGCTTTATATGTGATGAGGATCATTGGACAAAAGATTGTCCACATAAATTTGAGCTTAAGAAGTTCTTTAAGAATTCAAAAACCTCAGCGGTATTGATTAATCCATTTCCAAACCCAGGAACCAATTTGGTTGCTAGTGACAATGCTTCCCCATCCCAAGTGCTTATGTTGTCCATTTCAAAACAGCAAAATGTTGCTTTGATATCGACAAGGAATAAATATTACGAGATTCCACAGCTGTCGAACAACAAGGCTACTGATCAACCTAGTAGTTCGACAACAACTTCAACCAAAGTTGTGCCACCCATCATTCTTGAGCTAACGATAAAGCCGCCAAAGGGAGTAATACACAAATCGACATTTAATCCTCATGCCAGAGCAGCACAGAATTATAATATAGTAGAGGACCTGGCCCAATCACCATCTGCTATGTTGACACTTCAGGTATTACAAAATTTCCCCTCCCAGAAGTAGGCTCTATTATCAGTAATAGATGGGATTGACCCAACGGATTCCAATCTAGTGGCCTTTACTCATAAAGGATATGAACCTTAGTTACCAGCTCAACTCACTTTCCTCATTCAAGTGAAAGCCCTCAACAAAACTGTTCATCGAACAATTATTGATGAGGGGGCATCTACATGTATTATGTCAATGAGTTGCTAGAAAAATTTAGGTTCACCACCCTTGTCCCGATCGTCAACAATGTTAAAAGCATTTGATGGACTGACATACACTCCATACGAGATTTTAAGTAACTTGCAAGTTGAACTGGGGGGCAAAACAATAGAAATTGATGTTGAAGTTATCGATGGAAACCTCGATTATAACATCCTATTGGGAAGGCCCTGGATTTATGATATGGTTGTTGTTGTGTCAACATACTTCAGAAAGATTGCATTTCCTTTCCAAGGAAAAATTACAATTGTTGACCAACAAACATTTCTCCCCAACAGTTCACAAGTTACAAGAAGCATTCCGATGATCCATGGAAGCTCTCAGTCACTTCAAAATATCATAGTAGGCCTACTAAAAGACCCTATGTTGATGGGTAATTTTTCCCTACCACCTCTCAACAATCTGGTGGAAGTGGCCACGGTGAGAACCTGCAATATGATATCTTCTATTTAGAGGATGTCTGAACACAATGTTAGCATGGATCATCACGAGGTAATGCATCCAAGCCCAATAGAGATATTGTAGCAATGAATTTTTTTGGCATGGAAAGGAAACCAAAATCAACGCTCAATGAGCGTTTGGATATATAGTTCTAAGGAATATGGCACCTCTTCAGATCCTTGGTCGCATGTACATTCTACAGATGAAGGAATTGTTCAGTCAATGATGATAGAGGGGGTGCCATGGGAAGATTACCACCATCATTCCCATCTTCTGGATTTCAAAGAGGATTGCTCCAGTGACCTTTATCATCCTTTAGTTTTTGATTTCCTATCAAATACTATAAATACTGTGGATTCTGAGTGAAACCTGTCCAATATTGAAGAAACTATTGCCATAAATATCTTGACCAAACCAAATGTTGTAGAGAATATTTATGTCAGCAAATCTTGTTCTTCTTTAGAACTGGAAGTATATTACACTCTCTTTCACGAGTTTAGAGATGTCTTTGCATGGTCATATGAAGAAATGCCAGGCATTGAATCAGGCATAGTTGAACATGAAATTAAAATGTATCCAAATGTCAAACCAATATGACAACGGCTTCAGCAGGTGCACCCGAAGAAGGCCACTGCCATTAAGGCAGAAGTTGAAAAACTTTTACATGCTAGTTTCATTTTCCCGGTTCCTCTAACCAATTAGGTATCGAAAATTTTTCTTGTAATGAAAAAACAAGGAACGATTAGAGTGTGCGTCGATTATAGGGATGTAAATCAAGCTTGTCCAAAGGATAACTATCCTACACCCTTTATCGACCAGATAATTGATGAATGCACTGGATGCGAAATATTTTCATTTATTGATGGATTTTCTGGGTATAATCAAATAAATATCTGCCCACAGGACCAGTGAAAGACTACATTTATTTGTCCGTGGGGCACATTCACATACCCCAAGCTACCTTTTGGTTTAAAGAACACAGGGGCAACCTTTCAAAGGGCAATGAATTATGCCTTCCATGAAATCAAGAACATCGTTCAACCATACCTCGATGATCTTTCGACTCATTTGCGAAAGCAGACCGATCATCCGCGACATTTGAGAGCAATATTTCTACGTTGCCGACACTACAAGATACGACTCAATCAACACAAGTGTGTGTTTTGTGTCGGTTCTAGTCATTTACGTGGCTTTGTACTTTCAAAGGATGGTATTCACCTTGACCCATGTAAGGTTCAGGCAATCATCGATCTGCCTCCACCTTCAAATTTGCTTCAAATTCAAAAACTCCAAGGGAAAGAAAACTTTCTGAGGAGGTTCATTCCAAATTATGCTGAACCTGCTAAAGGTTATACACATCTGTTAAAAACGAAGTACCCTTCAATTGGGATCAGGTTTCCCAAGCTTCCTTTGATGCTCTAAAGGAATCCCTAATAAAAGCATCATTAATGTATGCTCCTGATTATCAAAAATACTTTAACCTGTATCTAGCTGTAGCAGATACGACCATCGCAATGGTTTTAGTTCAAGAAGACAATGGAATCGAACATCTTGTCTATTATTTAAGTCGAAAATTAAAGATATAGAAAGCATGTACTCCTATGTCGAAAAGTTGGCTCTCGCAGTTGTTCAAGCAGTGCAAAGATTTCGACACTATGTCCTCTTCTGAAAAACTACCATTTTGTCAGATTGCAACCCCATGACTTAGATCTTGTCACGACAGTTGCTTGGGGGAAAATATTCGAAATGGATAGCAATTTTGCAAGAGTTTGATATGGAATTCGTAGAATCCAAATCAAAGAAAGCCCTAGTTTTCGCGGAGTTACTATGTGACTTCCCATCATCGTCCAATGATTCAACATCCAAAGCAACAATCGTAGATGAATCTTTGTTTATGATATCTTCAAATGATCCATGGTATGGAGATATAATCATCTATCTCTAGACCCAAACATATAGGTCTAATACCTCTCTCTTAGAACAACGATGTACTCGATACCAAGGAAAAGACTACATGATCATTGGTGATACACTTTACCATCGTGGTATCGATACAGTCCTGCGAAGGTGCCTCACCCATGAGGAGGCCGAAAAAGCCCTGAATGATTGTCATTCAAGTGCGTGTGGGGGGCATCAATTTGGTTATGCTATGGCACAAAAGATTTTACGAGCAGGATACTTTTGGCCAACAATGTTCAAGGATTACATAACTGCAGTCAGAAGTTTCCATGCTTGTCAAATCTTCGACCACAAAACCAGAATACCACCTGCACCTCTGCAGCCAATAGTTGTTGTTAGGCCATTCACCAAATGGGGAATAGATTTCATGACATGTAACCCCACCTCATCCAGGGGGCATGGATATATCATAGTCGCAGTTGACTATTTTATGAAATGGGCCGAGGCGATGCCTACATTAAACAACAATGGCGAAATGGCTACTCTTTCCTTTTTCAATCATGTAGTCTCTAGATTCGGTGTTCCACAAGCTATAGTCACAGATCATGGATCACATTTCCACAATCACATGATGGTTGAGTTGGCTGCCAAATTAGGATTGTCTCATGACAGCTCTACTCTGTATTATCTGCAAGCTAATGAGCAAGTTGAGGCAATCAACAAAGTCCTGAAGCGCATGCTGCAAAGGATGATTGGAGTCCATAAACAGAGTTGGCACCTAATCCTGTACTCAGTCTTGTGGGTGTACCAGACATTGGTGAGAAATGCGACTAGGTTTACACCCTTTCAGTTGGTGTATGGCCTAGAAGCGATCTTACCAGTTCAATGCGAAATCTCGTCCCTCAAGCTCACAGTCGACCTTCTCCCCAGAACTTCAGACGAGGAGTGTCATTTCTTGGAATTAAGCCAACTGGATGAAACCCATCGTGACATCACCTTGGCTAATGAAGCACATAAGAAATGAGTCAAGGTGCAGTTTGACATGAATGTCAAACCCCGTGTCTTCTCAGAAGGTGACCTGGTCTTACTTTATGACCAGGAATCTGATAAATTGGGAGCAGGTAAGTTCCAGTCTTTGTGCATGGGACCCTATATTGTTAAGTGTGTATTAGCAAAAGGGGCCTATGAGCTAGTGGATTATGATGGGATTCCATTGTCGCAACCCAGCAACGAGTTGTACCTTAAGCGTTACTATGCTTGACTTAGTGTAGTAACCTCTTCATATTCTTTTGCTACATTTTTGTTTTCGCTAAGAGTAATCATTTTGGTTAGGTAATCTGCTTTTGCATTTGTTGCAGATGTTGAGCCTATTGGAGTCATTTTTTGGATATGCGAATGGAGTGAGCCATAGTTCACAAAACCTATCTTCCGCAGCCTGGGCCATCTTTGATCCAAGCGGTGAGTTAGTGAGTTTCAGAGGGGTGTGTATTGGTCGATCAACAAACAACATCACTGAATACAGTGCGTTGATAGAGCTCCTCTTGGATGCCATCACACATGGCATACACTGACTTGTTGTTAGGCTAGACTCACAACTCATCATTCTACAGCTTACCGGCGTCTATTCCGTTCAAAATTCAGCTATCTATCGTATGTTCCTAAGGGTCAAGATTTTGGAAAGGCAATTTGATTCTATTCAATATCAACACATTTCTAGAAACTTAAACACATTAACTGATTCATTAGCAAATTATGTGTTAGATAGACATTTGCAACATTTGTGAAAGAAAATAATTTCATCAATATTTGCATCAAAATCATATAACTTAACCAAAATAAAGCTCCGAAAATAAAAAATATATATAACTATTTATAGTTCGTACATAGTGTTCCGTGTCCAAAAAAAAATCGGTCATACGACCGAAAGACTCAAAATTCTAGGGGGCACCCTAGTCTAATGGTGCTGGTGATAACAAGTCACCGCCTGTGCAATCATGCATATGAGCCTAGTCCATTGGCTCAGCACGCCAGTAGTATGTCACTATAATCTCAAAGGTAGTTCTTTGGTCCTCACATCCGAAATACCAAGGGTGAGACCCTAAATTTGATCCTGCAACACTACAAGAGTCTCGGCTACATCCATATTGTGAAGGACAACCCTCCCCACAGCCTCTCCTGCTGGAACGACAACTGTTGCTCTCAAGCGCACTGCTGGTCACACTGGTCCGATATCTACATGAGCACATGAGTTTTGATTAGTCTTGATAAACTTTTAAAGAGCATAAGAACATTATAAAAGCAATAAACAGAGATATGGTCAAAGATTTTTTACCTATGACACCCCACTACTTGCCAGCTGGCAGCACCAAATCTGGGTCACCCCAGAAATCCATCCCAGCATACGGACACTCAGCATAAACCATTTGTTGATGGTTGAACCACTCAAAGAAGGCATCAGAGAAGGAAACCTCCAATTGACCATCATGTCTGGCCATAAGACCAACCCATCTCTACATCCGTGGCTCAGTCGGTGGTGGCAGACCAAGTGAAATCTACTGTGGCTGCATCAGTGGGGTCTTCTCCAAGGTGAAAGTAGTCATAATAGAACCATAGCCAAAGTTCTTGGATCTTCCATTTTTCACCTTGGTAATCTATTCCATTATCACTAGAAGTACTGCATCACACCAGTTAAATACCTTTGGTTCGAGGCATTCCAAAGTGTACTGCATATAGGACCTATTGGCCAAGTGAAGGGCCGCGCTACTAGCCAATCTAGCAAAGGTGAATAAAATAGTCCTCAAGGACCAGTCGGTGACATCTCAGATATTGATCTTGCCATCCCTGCTCGGCTGAGATCCTTCTCTACAATATCAGCGAATATAATCCCTCAGGGATTCGCCACCATGGGTGGAACCTAATAGTGAGAGAGGGGCACCACGCCTCGATAAACCGGTCAAGATGTAGATGTCCTCAACGATCAAAGGGATGGATTTTCCTCTGATTTGGAACACTTGATTGGTGGGATCCCATGCATCAAGGAAATATTGCAACAAGTTGATTTGTTGCCTCATGCTAAATATGCGGAAGAACTTGAGAAAACCATAGTTCCGCAATGCAGTTACCGTATCTGGATCATGTAAGACAACCATGTCCTCTTCTTCATGCTCATGTTTATGCCATGTAACAACCATTTTTCTCTGATGAATATCTGAAACACAAACAAGAGAAGAATTAGGATCCTGATTTGGCAAAAAAAAGGCAAAATTTCCATGAAAAATAAGTGCAAAAGTTTTCCTCCTTGCGCCCATCGCACCCCAGTTGTGTACTGGGTGAGATACATACTAACTGGCCAATGGCCAGCCTAGTATGCATCTCACCTTTCGATGTATACTAGGTGCGATGGGGGCAGAACGAATTGTTTAAACCCCATAGGCTCAGAAAAGCAGGAAAACAAGCTCAGAATTCAGAAAGGAAAGAATGCAATTGAAGAGCTTAGGTTTAGCTTCTACCTAGTCTAGACGGTGCCAAAAATCGTCTACAGAATCTCCCAAAATCAACTGATGAAAATCAAGGGGAAAAACACCTCCAAATATCCAACAATCCCAAATTCAAATGAGGGGTAAAAACTACTTTTAAGTTACTTTTCACATAATTCAAGAAGGGTATTAGTGTTTTAACTCATTTTTCAAGCATGTATTCTCCTTTGTAATTAGTTTGATGGAACAGTTGAATAGGTAGTATGAACATCAAAAGAACATAGTGTTAACGGTGAATCGAATATCAATGACCATTATCATGAGTAGTTTTACGCGAAGTTCAAGCTCGTTAAAAAATAAACCTAGCAATGAGCATATGTTCCACCAGAGTTTAAGCTCATTAAAAAATTAACCCACCTTCAGTAAATAACCATTGTGATCGCATTATCATCATATTTTGAGCCTTGGTCGTGTTCTTACCATCACCTCCACTCTTTTTTAGCCAATCATATGCCTCCATTTCATTTTTTACCCCTTTGAAGAAAAACCGCAATGAGTGATTTTGTTAGCCATCTTCTTTACATTGTTGTGATTGGAAAGTTCCAAACGTTTCCTGGAACCAACTGCTACCTGAAAATATCACTCGTTCCTCAAAAAATGAGTCTCCTTCAAGCTCTTTTCATATGACTCATAAAATCTGAAAAGATTGTCAAGCAATTGGCCTCTCCAGCTCATTAAAGCGATCATAAGTGCTATCGCTCCTCTAGATTTTAATCTTTTTGGACTTGAGGGATCATTACGCAAAAATATTGAGCGCTTGTCTTGTTCGGCTCGTTAAAACTATCAAAAATTAATCCCTTTCGTATTATTTTATACTTTTTCGGACTTAAGGGATTATATGGCAAAAAAGGATTACTGGAGTTTACTTTCTGTCTCTTTTTAGACTCTCTAAAATTGAAAAGGACCAAGTTATCTTTGTTGTTAAACTCGTTAAAACAATAGTGACAAACTTGTCCATGCAGACAAGTGCGAGTTTCACGGTCACTAGGCTCATTAAAACATAGCGACGGGTTTGCCTGAAGGGAAAATTATAGAACAAGCATATGTTATCCTCCTCATTCTTGACACAAATAAAGAGGTATTGGTCAACAATGATTGGCGAAAAATTGGGAGGAAAACTTGAAGAAACTTTATTGGTAGCAGGTCGCTCTTGAACATGACACTTTCACTCCGCACCTTGATTGAGTCGGGTTGGATTATTCCGTTCATCGGTCATATCACCATTGGTCCACTGTACCATCCATTTTTGGGGTTAATTCTACCAATCCATTTCAGTGTCACTGATATGTTCAAGAGAAGTCGCTCAGAGAATTCACCAACCCAGCTTGTATCTCATCTGCTGCAATACCTTCACGCTTCATTCTTTCATGATTTCCACCCTGAACCTTGTATCATCAGATCGTTTTCACCTCCACAAAATCATTTGCTTCATTCTGTGTCATAGATGTGGGATTCATTAAGGCCCTCCTATGATGGGTCACTTCTTGTTGACATCAACTCATTATCCAAGAAGTCGACCTAGGAACAACCCTTTCAATACTTTGAAGCTTGCATGCCTCAATTCAAAGTTTCTCACTTCCAATGACAGGTTTACTTGAATGGCCTTCAACCGAAAGATTTTTCATGGTGTTCGACATCGACTCATGTATTCACACCACGTGAATTGTACTACATTACCTTGAGGGTCCTAATCATTATCGGTGATTCCTCTTGCGCCTGTTAACAACTTACATCATTGGCTGGTAATCAGGTGATGTCTTTCCATGTTCGACTCCAGAACATATTTTCACATGGATCGACTTATACTTCGGGAAAATATTGATTGAGTTTTGAATACCCCAGATATAGTTTCATCCATCCGGGCTGCGATATATTCAGGAAAATAAAGACATCAAATGTACATCATAATTGCACAGATAATCATCCAAGCTAAAGGATGACGGCTCTACCAGAATCATCAGTTTGCCATACAGATGGTTGTCTGTCCAATGTACATGAAAATGAATTTATAAAACTGAGCATGGGAATGGCTGCCTTCGCTAGATCATGAAAATATTATGAATATAATGTATTGTATTGTATCTTATTACAGGTCGCCTTCCAGTTCGAAAAACCTTGGATCCTCATGATAAAGCATTTCACCTGACATCAAAAGATTTACGACCTCATGGTTTAGGGGGCAACTATTATAGACATATTTGGGCACCGCAACTACAATCTTATATGTCCATAAACCAAGGGCTTCTAAGTCCCTAAAAGTGTTTTTCATACCCTAAAGGAACAAGGTTAGCTGATTACATCATTTCCCAAAAGTTCTCCATGAAAAACTACTCAGAACTAGTCAAAATTGGACCATACAGACTACTTAGTGCTAAAGGTGTAATGCATCTCACCCGCCACATGCAAAAAGTAAGATGCAGATTGAAAAGCCCTTATGTGGGGTGCAATGAGTGAGAGAAGACACATGGCAGAAGTAGTTGGCTAGGTGGAAACCTAGAGAATCTTGTAGAAACTGCCCATTTGACACTTGCCTCTTTGAATTCACCCTGGGATGAGTAAGAGATCATGAAATTTCCAAGTGGAATTGAGAACTATCAGAGAAATGACACTAATAAAAAACCCAGAAGCTGACTCACCCACCTGCAAACATCTATATATGGATCCCTCATCCTAGAGATCCAGAGGCTGGAATTTTTCATCCTGTAAAGAAGTGTTATTGGTTTCTTTGTGGAACATCATAGTGTTCGGTGATCTAAGCTTTTCATGAGGTGAAGAAGGGCTTTCATGCTGGGAGGATGATGCTGGGTTAGATCAATGGGTTGTAATCCTCTCTTCTACTCTTTCTATCAATAAATATATTTGAGTTTTCCTCCACATTCTTGTATGTTTGAGTTGATATATGCATTTGTGTGGTCAATATATATCTGGTCCTCTATTGTTTATGATTGTAGGTCTCTGTGCTTTGATGGTGCTATGTTGCTTTGACTCTACAGGTGTTCTTTGAAGTGAGACAAGCAAGGAAGGAACCGCAAAGATCTGTCAGAGGGGAGAGGAAACAAGCAAGGGGCCAAGCAAAAGACTGAGGTTGGCACTCTCTACTTCTCTCTCATCTACTTCTCATAAAGGAAAACACAAGTAAATTTAGTTTGTTTGTTTCCAAGATAGCTACCAATCTTAGTGGGACTACAAGCTTTGCATGGATGCTAGTTTTCCCGATAACACCTTGAAGCAAACCAAAAACCCCCTTTGCATGTTAAGCGATAATTCCCTTTCCCGAAGATGACACTTGCTATAAAAATATAAAAGTGTGAACAGCACTTGAGACCAAAGAAGGAAGCTTCAAATCATCAGCTAACTAATAAGTGACTAAGGAATGACTGATCACAGGATCCACAGTAGGCTCCAAAATTTGGGAGGGTGTTGCAGCCACTACAACAAGTCCCATCTAAGAAATAAGCCCGACTTCCATAATATTAATTATTTGCTTTGGCTGCAATAAACAACATAAGAGAGTAGTGACATATACTTTCGAGGCAAGAAAGTAAGTTATCTTTGTGAAGTACTTAATCATAATCTATATAAAGGTTCGTTAATGGATGGAAAAATGAAAGTGAGTCTTTAGAAGAAATGTAATGGTACTATTCTAATAAAGACACACATATGTCTAAAAGAACCATTATTTATCTTGCAAAATAGTACAGAGAAACAACAATCATGAAAACAATAAATACACAATTCAAAGATGTATACTGAAGACAATGAAATAATTCATTTTCCTTAGCATGTATAAACAAAAATATACATCACAAATAATGAGATAATAGTCCTACAACGTTCATGATATATGCATGAAAGTGTGCTAGCTCTAATAGTTACAAATCATTAATTGAAATTTCCAAGATAAATGATTACAATGATACATCACTAGATCCAAGAGTGGCATGTTAAGCCACCACTTGCTACTTAAAAGGATGATCTTCTATCTTATGCCTAGCTTGAGAAACCAAGGTCAAAATTCATTTTCTTGAGCTTTGAGGGCTTATTTATAACAAATGAGGTGACCTTTCACCTCCCATGTGACTCTTGACTTCCCTCATGACTCTTGAGCTCCCGTGTGACTTTTAAGCTTCTATGTGACCTTGGAGATCCTACATGACTCTAAGACTTCCTTATGATTTTCCACATTCCTTGTGTGACCCTTGAGCATCCACACATTTACATTTTCTCATTTTTGAGAAATAACAAATTACATTCCACAAAATGTGGCAAAATACATGGACCATAAGACTTTTGTGGTAATACTTTGAGAAGCCATAATTTGGTGACTGTGACATAAGACTTCATTGTAGTGTATCAATGCCAAGTTTTTCTCTTTTTTGCTATGTCTTGTTGTTCTTTATGATAAATATTTTTGTACTTCATCTTCATCCTCCAAAAGGGCATGGTAATAGTTTTAGAGTCTTCCATGTCATATTGGTCTTTATCCATCTATCGTAGTTCAAATTTCCTTTCTCTCTATGTTTGATGGTCCCTATGTGTCTCACTTTCACAAGTATCTTAGTGCAATTTCACCTTGATTAACTCCTTGAGCATCATCTTGCCATGTCAGGATGATAACACCTACAAACATAGTTCACTCATGACAGGGCAACATTAGTCCGAAAATCTCCTAGTCTATGTTCGTTTCTCATGAAAATACTAACTATGGTGGGACAATGCATAAGGGTTGAGAGAGAGGCCTTATTGGCTGCAATGTGTAGGATCAAGAGGCAAGGAGTGGATGACTAGGAAGTAGGATTTTGTAGTTCACAATGACTAGGAAGGAAGAGGAAAGTTTGTACACATTGCGTAGGTCCTCAAGGTAGAGAAGGTAGGCTTGATCACTAAGGCTTGTGTACAGTGCTTGAGGAGGAGGGTCTAGGTGTTACACAATTGAGCACTATAAGGGATGAAGGATGACACTAATTCTCACTAAAAGTTCACAATGCACACATGGGGGCTTCAGTGAAGGAGCAATACTATACCACGTGCATTCATATTGGGGGATATATATTGAAACAAATCACATAATATATTGAGCATATAATAGGGGTTAAAGGGTTTTTACATTGGCAGGTACGAAAATGGGGCTCAAAGTTAATGAAGAAATATAAATGGGTATACAAAATGTTAACGAAAATATGGATACCTACAATATATACTGAAGTAGGGTTTTTTTTAAATTGGGAAGGTGTATTGGGTTCATATTGGTAGGGGGTTAAATAATGTAACTTTTATAAGCATTTTCCAATATGTAGTCAAATTAGGGGTATTGTTTAGTATGCCATAAATTCATGTGATATGTTAGAGGTTCATAGATTGAATCCCCCATTTGTGCACAGTGGAGGGAAGCTTGGTGAAGAAATTTCACAGAAGGAAAGTTCAGGAGACAAGGATCGCAAGCTTAGGCACTGTAACTACACAATGCATAGTGGTTGAGAAGGAGGATCTAGGAATCGTGCAATTGAGCATTGCAAGGGTCTAGAAGTGGCCCTAATATCCACTGAGAATGTACAATGCATAATCCAAGGTAAGGAAGATCCAAGCTTAATCAGTGAGGAGATGTAGGAAACAAGGTTGATTGACTATGCTCTGAGGTTGCTCAATGCACAATGAAGGAGGCTTTCCTGCAGGTGGGTGCAGTGCACAACTCCAGGAGGTAAGGGTCTTATCACTGAGGCTTAGAGGTGCCTAGTGCACTAATCACTTAACTAGAAGTTGATTGTTCTCATGAGTTGTGTAAGAAGTGAGGACAAATAAAGACTCCAAAATTGACTAAGTGTGAGATCAATGAGACAAGAGAGTAAAAGCATATAATAATTCTTGAACATGATCAAACACACACATACACCCATGCACATACCAATAAAACACATGGTACCCAAAACCAACCAGAATATAGTGAAATGATAGTAAAACAACACTTTTCTCCAAGTGTGACACTTGTCTCCAAGTGTGACAGTTAAGATATATATTTATGATGCAAGTGTTGACTGTAACCAAGAGGCATGCTATGCTATGAGAATGTGTCCAACACATGTTCTAATAATAAATAGGATTAATTAATGAAAAAGAGTGCATTGGAGCTACCTCTCAAAGGTGTGGTAGAGCCGCCTCTAACAAAATATGACACTTTGGGCTTCTTTAGAAAAGGGATTTGAACACTTAGAAAAAACTTATCAAACAAGCATAAAAAGAATTCAACGATTTAAAATGACAGTTCACATGATCAATGGCAGGCTCCAAAATTTGATGTAGACAAAATTTGGAGGGTGTTATAGCAACAACAAAAAGTTGTAAACACTTCATCCTACCATGGTTACCATAATTCATATAAAGTTCAAGGAAAAGTAGTAATAACAGTATTTCTCTCCTTGGAAGGAAGAAAGCTTGTAAACATTTCATCTGTGCAATGTGAGGACATACAACTTAGAACTATAATTATACCATTCCAAGACACCCCATCTATATCCTTTGTGGATCAAGATATGATAGAAAGAGTGATTATTAAAGAATAATAAAGAAACTCACAATGCATTATGAACTAAGAAAGTTGTGTGTGAAGAAGCCACAACAGAAAGAAGCACCCATGACCACAAGAATCAATTCAAGAGGCTATGGGAGAAAAAAAGACTCCATCCATGAATATTTGATGAGCGACACAAATTTGCATTATAAGCTCTAGAGTATCATGTCCATAAATTAGCTAACTCTATTGAATGTTTCCTATAATATCATGGCCAAGCCATTAGCTATGAGATTGTCTGATGTGGACAAGAAAGTCATTCCTTCATAATAGACAAGATTTGTGTAGGGGTAATTTATTTTGGATACAATGTTATTCTCGAGAGGCCATGGATCGAGATAGAAAATCAAGAATATGTTCTGCTTTTTGTAAATTGACTATAAAAAAGTGTATGACCATATTGACTAGACATTTTTCACAGACAATTTGACTTGCCTTGCATAAAATAACTTCAACAACTCAAAACAACAGTTCACATCATCAATGGGAGGCTCCAAAATTTGAATGTACAAAAAATTTGGAGGGTGTTGTAGCAATGAAAACAAGTTTTAAACACTTAAGCGTACCATGGTTACCATAATTTATATAAATTTCAAGGAAAAATATAAATAACAATATTTATCTCCTTGGAAGGAAGAAAACATGTAAACATTTCATCTGTGGAATGTGAGGACATGCAACTTAGAACTATAACTATACCATTTCAGGACACCCCATCTATATCCTTTGTGGACCAAGAGATGATAGGAAGAGTGATTATCTAAGAATCATAAAAAAGTTCAGAATGCAAGCTAATAAAGTTATGTGTGAAGAAGCCGCAACAGAAAGAAGCATTCATGACCACAACAATAAATTCAAGAGGCTATGGAAGAAAAAAAGATTCTATCCATGAACATTTGATGACTGATACAAATTTGGATTATAAGCTTTAGAGTATCATGGAAAAAAATTATCTAACTCTATTGAGTGTTTCCTATAATATCATGGCCAAGCCATTAGGTATGAGATTGTCTAATGTGAACAAGAAAGCCATTCCTTCATAATAGACACAATTTGTGTAGGGGTAATTTATTTTGGATACAATGGTATTCTCGGGTGGCTATGGAGTGGGATAGAAAATCAAGTATATAGTTCCTCTTCTTGTAAATTGATTATGACAAATTGACTAGACATTTATCACATGCAAGTTGATTTTCCTTGCCTTTGGCTTGTGATGTGTTAGTATGATTAATACTCTATTCTCATGTGCTTTGACCTTTCTTTTGGTGAATAATGATTTTTCTCCTTACACCCACCTTCAAAGGTCTATCAAATGAGAGTCTCCATTACCTCCTTATCTTGATGGATTTCCTATTTATGGGATTTGTTATTTTTGGGGGGAAGCTCACCTGTTGAGTTGTCTTCGAGGTAATTACTGACTAGGAGTCTATTTCAACTACCAAGGACTATTTAGAAGTGATCTATGAGGAGTTAGGATCTATTGTTAGTGATCATAAGACTAAATTCTAGTTGGTGGGTCTTGATGATACACTTACTCTTCTAATTGCTTAGAAGTTTGTGTGACTTGATGTCATTGTGAGACATCTTGGTATTCCCTTTGGTGTTGGTCTCTTTCTAATGGCTATGTGGAATTGGTTCATTGAATGATTATATTGTAAAATTATTTTCTAGCAATATAAGGATATTTTTTTCAAGAAAGATAACGATGGTGAGTAGGATCCTTTAGGGTTCCAACAATTATTATGTGTTTTGTTGGATCCTAAGTAGATCTAATTTTTTTTTTATTATTAGATTTTGTATTTTTATTTGTGGGCCAAGTATGGTGGGCCTCAAGGTCCTCCCATGGTGCCTTAGAATGTCTACATCGTTCCCAAGGATGAGGGAGGATTTGGCATGGTGGATGTTGAGATGCAATGAAGAATTTTGGATACTAAGTGGGTGGCTAGATGTCTAGAGGGTACATATCCTTAGAAAGATTTGATGCATCATAGATTGTTTTCGGCTCAACCTAGTGGAAAAATCATTAGATAAATTTTGAGGTAAAAAATGGGCTTCAAAACAAAAACGTACAACCAAAATAAAATTTATATGAACCGATAGGATTTATGATGACGATTTCAACCATGGGGGATGATTCACTAATTTTTGGAGTAGAAGGTAAAAATAATAAAAAATAATAAAAATAAAAAACTATATTTTCAACTCGTTTTCTCAACTTATCTCCCTATGCTTTTACTCAAGTTTCGAGTAGGAGCACTTTTTGGATGCTTAATTTAATTCCTCATCCAAGGAGTACACATGTTTCATACTTTTGAATGACCCTGTTACATGAAAAAAAGGGAAATACATGAAAGACATGATTACAATCACATATTTTCATGTATTTCTCATTTTTCATGTAGCAGGCTCCATGAAAAGAATGCAACATAGGTAGTCCTTGGATGAGGAATTAAATTATGCATCCAACGAATTCTCCTTCTCAATATTTGAGTAAAGTCATAGGGAGATAAGTTGAAAATACGAGTTGGAAAAGTAGTTTATTCTTTTTTCCCTCTAAAATTTGATGATGTAATATGATCTTATTTTATTATTTCCACTATTATTTTATAATACTCCTTAGGAGGCACATTTTATACCTCAAAATTTCTTTAATGTAGGGGTTTCTTGATTTATGTGGCACTTTATTGTCTCCTCTTAATCTCTAGATTATATGAACTTTGACTTTTAGAACTATTTTTGAAGCTTAAAGGAGTATGTATATTCGAAAGGTTAATTAGTTGACTATAGTGGAAGTTTGAAGAGGTCAACAATTTTAGAACCTAGAAGAATGGAGAAAAGCTACAATGAGGGAAAAATAATAACATGGATTTGGATGTTCACTTAGTAGGCCATGTGTCTAAATTGTGTACATGGCACTATGTTGTAGTAACACATGGGAAAAGGACCATAAGGTGTTTCCCATATGTGAATGGTATAATACTATGATGACGCTAAGAGGGGTAAACCTTCTAATGACCATAACTTTGTGTCCAAAGCTCAAAATTGGATGAAATTTTTATCATCAGAAAGCTCTTAATGAGTAAAATGAGATTGTGATCTAAAGAAAGAAGTCCAAGGTGATTGAAGGAAGATAAATATTCATAACCATATCTCCTTAAGGTAAATTAAAAGGTTGGGAATTAAGTAGAGTAAACCGACCATAGCAAAGAAATTGTGTATCAAGTTGTGCATATTATCATTCTTTATATTAAATTTGATTTTATTATATACTTATATTTTAGTAAATGGGGTGTTACAATGGAGGGTTTTGTTTGTTCGTCATTATCAAGTGGCATAAATTTGATCTTTTGAACTTTCAAACAAGGATATTAAGTAGGAAGAAGATCTTATTCGAGATAGATTGGATGTGTGCTAGTTCTTGTCCTTGGAAGGATTGTTGCTCAATGTCTTGAGAGCTTGCATTGCTCTAATAGATTAGGTCACTTTTTTGGAGATAACTGGACTCATTCCATAGGAATGTTTGAACAATATGAACAATGGTATGTCACGTTCCTTATGGTAAGATTGGGAGTGGAGTTTCAAACATCCTTTGAATCACTATGATTCTCCTATAAGTTACTCCAACTTTCATTAGAGGCATGTGCTAGGTGCAATCCTTAATGTTCATTTTTTTCATTAGATGCTTAGAATCATTGGATTCGTAGGTTAGATATTGTTTCTTCTGTATAGATTTCCTATAAAATCTATGTGTTTTCTTCATTAGTGAGTTATTAATTTTTCCTCTCTAAGGCTCATTTGGCCAAGTGTGGCTTATTTGAAGGAATATGCCTTTCATTTCCAGAGGAAAAGAATATGAAGCACGCTTGTTCCCTTTCCTAAGGTTGTGTTAGCAACAAGTTTTGTTGTAGCTAGAAATAATTATTCAAAGGAATTTGAATTGGAGGACAACATTATTAGGCTATTCTAAATCAGTGATTTGTAATTTTCTAGCTTTTATTTAGCATTGTGTGAAAACTTCATCATTTTTCTTCTCTAGAAACTTCACTACAAAATGTGTGTTTGAAAATGAGGCTAGTTCTTTGGTTGCTTTCAATCAATTATGAAAATGAGAGGTATGTGTGCAACTAATGGAAAAGGGTTCATTGTTGATTAATATTCCAAATTGTTAGACCATGTATCTTACCTTGATTTCATAGTTGTTTTAGTTGATTTAAGGAAGAGAATATAAATTTCAATGTATATAGCCTTCCATATTTTATCTTGCTAGTGATGGTTGTACATGTCATATTTTACAAAAAAATAAGGTTCAAGATTGTTCAACATGGATGAAGGTGATGCCAAATGTATCTATCTTTCTAGTAAAACAATTCTTGAATGAATTATATTTCATTAAGAAAGAAAACACTTGTGCCACTTGTCCTCTTATCCTTTTTAATTGCCTTCTTAAAATATCCTTAAAATATGCAGAGTGTAATTCTATATGCAAGGAATTTTCCACCATGTGCATTTATTAATAGCGTTCTACCATAATAACCAAAAAAATCAACCATCAAAGGGACATTCCTTAAAATTATTAGTAAAAATGCAATGAGGGTTTTAAGGCAATAGATTTTAAACCACCATATCTTCGTCAATAATTATCAAAATTTATATTATGACCACAACTATGAAATATCATAAACCTTCTTGATCCAAAATGGGTCCTCTAAGTAATATTTCTTTTTAATTGTGTAATAAAAAAATTTGATTTTGAAAAATTATGTGAATAGTCCAAAAATCCTTTTCCCTTGGAAGGTGAAATGAACAATTGTGATGGTTGGCCCTCCAAGGAAGCCAATTAAATATGAAGGTGGTGGAGAGGAAGGGCATACATTCAATGAAGGAGAGATCTTGAGAGGAAATTAAGGGAAAATGTAGTTGTATAGAATGAGGGACTCATGAAAGAAGATTCCCATAAAAAGTTCAAAGGATATATTTGAGCTAGAGCACTCTCTAAAGTGTGCCAATGAATAATAATGCATCATAATCTACCGCAGTCTCTAAAATGTGCCAATGAATAATAATGCATCATAATATAAAGTAGACTCTAAATGTGCCAATGAATAACAATGCATAATAATTTTACTTGAGACTGCAAAGCTCAACATTATAACCATTTCCTAGGCAAGAATTAAATCATCACAAGGTCTACTTTTTCCATTTGAGTTTCCAAAGAAACAATCTTTGTGTTACACTATGTTTAGATTGTTGTGTTATTGAATAATCCTTTTTTAATTTTATTCATACATTATGTAAACTATAAGCACTTGGAATTATTCTTGGTGATAGAAATATTGAGTGTACTTGCATCACCACTTCAATTCATTTCAACTCCAATGTCAAAGAAATTAGGCATTGGATTTCTTTGTATAAACCACAATGTTTCACCACAATATTTTATTTGTTAGTATAACACTCATTTCTTAGTCATTGTAGTAATCACCTACTACACCACTATTATATATTAATTTAATGTCATACTATAAAATTAATGCCAATACAACATTATCAAGCATGCATTAACATTGTTGGAATGTTTAGTTATAGTGCTAATTCAAATAGTTTTCATTTGCTCACTTTTTTGAATGGTCCAAGTTGTTATGTGCTCACTATGACCATTCAATTCAAGCCTAAGTATGTTTCAAGATCCCATAGCCATATATTTGTTCTAATTGAGAAAATAATAACACCATTACACATTATGCTGATTGGTATCACTGTTGGGCATTCCTCCTCATAACCCACAACAATTTTTTACTATATTACAATGTTCTTTGATTCATTCAATTTCCCCTTTATTGACAATATGAAAGTGATGTGGTCCTTGTAATTGATATAATTAAGGTTCGAAAGTAGAGTAAAAATTCAACTACCATAATAAATTTACTCATGAGCATTTATGTTGGATTTCAACTACTGGTATCCACATATTTTTTTTTGGGTTGGTAATTTGATCCAGGTGGATATTGGTGGCCACCTGCCAAGTCCACTTGGACCCCCACCATTGTTTCTTTTAGCTTTTCATTTTCCTTAATTATAGCATAGTTTACTATTTTTAGCAATTTTTCGGGTCCTAAACTTTCGGAGCCATTTTGAGGCCCTAAACGACATTTTTTGGGAAAACTGTGAGCAACATGGATCCACGAACTAATGTTGCTCTTCACAAAGTTGTAGTTCTTGGATAGATATTTCTAACAAGATATTGTACGCATCAAACAAAGATTGTATGCCAAAGTTACGACCCTGGGAAGTTGATGTACCAATTTACCCAAATGGGGCCCACAGTTTAGCGTTTCATCTTCTAGGGTTAGATTTTTGGATGTTTAGGGTTTTCCATTGTTTCTCAATAGTAAATAGGCCTTCGAGACTCATTATAACATAGTTCAGAGGCATGTAGCTACCACATCTCTTCTCAGAGATAAGCTACCATCGCCCTAGCTGTTTATTTCCATTTTCTGTTTGTAAGCATATCTTAGTATTTTACATTAATGAAATGAAGTATTATTTCCGCTGCATCTTTGTGTCTATGGTTATCTCTTTAATTTGTTGCATTCTTGTTTAAATCTAGATCAGTGGTATCAAAGCGGTCTGCTTTTTCTTTGTTTTTCTTTGCATGTCCCCAACGAGGTCAGGATATAAGGAGTTAGGGCTTGAACTGGTCAAACCTTTACAAGACCAGCCTCAAAAAACCTGACAGCCTCCCATGGCGAATGAAAAGAAAGACAAGGGAGTAGGAGATCCTATGAAAATATTGCTCAAAGAAGCCCTCGGGCAACAAAGGAACGTGATGATGGACAACTTTGCCTAGATCCTTTAGTGGCTACCCATAGGTGACTCGTCGGCTTCCCAAAGCTACTCTGGAAATGCCACACCATTTAAGGTACAAGTTAATTTTGAAATCCCCATATTCGAGGGTTAGATAGATGTAAATGTTGTTGATAAATGGTTAAATCTTCTAGAGGGTTATTTTTCTATTCATGATTTTTCCAATCGGGAAAAGATTATTTATTCTCTTCTCAAAGCAGCCCCCCACGTCAAGGACAAGTGGGAAACCTACTACGAGTAGAAGGATGAAAGTATTGGCTCACTATTTTCAGCGACACCCACATGGAATTCATTCTGGGATGCCATCAAGGAGTTGTACTACCTTGTCGGAAGCTATGAGGATCAATAAATAAAGTGGACCACACTGTGACAGGGAAGGGACCAAGATGTGCTGGAGTTTACCAATATTTTCCATACCCTTCGTACAAAGTTGGGTATCAAGGATTTAGAGCAGAATTTTATACTCAAATACCATGGTTTCCTGCACAAGAACATCCAGGAAAAAATAAAATTCTTGAACATCTCCTCGCTCGGCACGGCATATCGATATGCGGTCAAGGTCGAGTAAAAGTTTAAACAGAAAAAGCAAGAATTTGGATCTGCAAATTGAAGCAAGGGAAAGGTGCCCTCAAACCATAGAACAAAGGACAAAGCCAAGGCGGGGTGGCCCAAGACAACCCGCCAAAGCTACAAGCAAAGAAGAGCGCTGCGAAGCTGAAAAAGGACACGAGAAAATGGTACGAGTTCCATAAGAGCTCCACTCACAACAAAAGTGAGTGTTGGGCCAGGCAGTCACTGGTGGCTGAGCTAAAGGTTTCAGAATCAGATGCATGTTTTGACTTTGAGTTAGAACCCTGCAAGGGGAATGACAAAGGGAATTAGATTATCAATGCAGAGCCCAATGCCACCGTTGCCACCACAAAGATCTAGAAGGAAGATCCAGAGGAGGAGGAGTGTCTCTTCCACTCCCAGATGTGGGTAAAGGGATCCCCACTACAATTCATTGTCAACATCAGGAGCCAAAATAACCTCATTTCTACAGAGGTCATGAAGCAGCTAGGCTTACCGACCATAGCACATCCACAACTATACACCATCGGGTGGCTTCACCAAGGACGGGATCTTCGTGTGAGCCAATAGTGTCGCCTTCCATACAACATAAAGCCCTTCATGGATGAGGTATTGTGTGACATTTCTCCCCTTGAAGTTTTTGATGTATTATTAGGACAGCCATACTTCTGGAAGTGACATGCTGTTTATGAATCAAGGCCCCGTGCTATTATTATTACTTTCGGAAATAAGTTGTACAGGATACTGGAGGTAGCACTGCCTACTACCATCTCTTTGGTTATTGCAAAATAATGTAGTAAGATCATTTCCAAAACTGGGAAATTTGTTTTCCTGATGATACACCCTCAAGGAAAGAAGAAGACGATGACCACAACCTCCAAAAAGGGCCCCTCCGCACGACAACTATAGATGGACAAGGTAATGAAGGAGTATGAGGACATCTTCACCTCCCCTGTAGGGGTTCCTCTACATTGTCAGGTCAAGCACTCCATTGATCTAACTCCAGGTGCATCGATGCCTAATGGACCAATCTATCGGTGCTTTGTTCTAGAGAATGATGAAATCAAGAGGTAGATTCAGGAGCTGCTATAGAAAGGTCACATCCGTCTAAGTTCATTTCCCTGTGGGAGCCTAATCGTTTTGGTACAAAAGAAGGATGGGACTTGGAGACTCTATATTGACTATCGGGCATTGAACAAGATCACTTTCTGTAATAGGTACCTGATCCCATGGATCGATGACCTCCTGGAGCAACTAAAGAGGGCAAAATATTTCAGCAAGATCAATTTGATGTCAGGATATCACCAGGTACCAATCAAACCCTCCGATGTGTGGAAGACTGCATTCAAAGCCAAGGAGGGCCTTTTCGAATGGTTGGTTATGCCTTTCGGATTGACAAATGCTCCTGCAACCTTCATGAAGCTAATGGATGACATCTTGCAGCCATTCACCAACTCATTTGTAGTGGTATACTTGGATGACATCTTGATCTTCAGCCAAAGTTGGGAAGAGCACCTCCAGCACATTCGACAGGTTCTCCAAACACTGCGGAAACACAAGTTATGTGCCAATTTGGAGAAATGCATAAGTCATTTGGGATTGGCCCTCTCTAACCACTCTAACGGAGCTCCGCAACTTTCTCGGTCTTGCCAACTTCGATCGCAGGTTCGTGTTGGGATTTTCTCATATCACTTGGCCCTTGAGTCAAGTCACCAAGGGAGGAGTGAAAGCAAAATTATTTTGGTCTAAATATCAATAGAAGGCTTTCACAAAGTTGAAAGACCACCTCTGATCAACACCAGTGCTCTTATTTCCAAACTTGCAACAACCATTTGAGGTCGAGACAGATGCCTCTGACTATGCTATTGGGGTATTCCTTACTCAACATGGGCATCCAGTGGCATATGACAATGAGACACTTTCACACATAGTTCGGAAGTATCCCAATTATAAAAAGGAATATGTATTCCATTGTGCAGGTCTTCCAACAATGGATACATTACATTTTGGGGAAGGAAACGATCATCCACACAGACCACCAATCCCTCCAGTTCATACAGACCCAAGGGAGATTACAGAATGATCGCCATCAGAAGTGGTCCACATACCTGCAATAGTTCCATTTGAATATCAAGTATAAGAAGGGAAACACCAATAATGTTGTAGATTGCCTCAGTCGACCACCGATCATGTCATTAACCACCGTGCTCAACTCTTGGGGGTATGAGACTTTTGATTCCCCACTTCTCTACAATAGCGACCAGACTTTGGCCACACATACTAGACACTCTTGGAGGGTCGACATGTTCCAGATTTTCACCTCCAAGATGCCATGTTATGCCACTTGGGTCACCTTTGTGTTCCTTCAAGCGAGCAATGTGCCAAGATGATTTGGGAAGCACACTACAGTTGGCTTGCTAGGCATTTTGGGGTCGAGAAAATGGTGGCAGTACTACAGAAGTATTTCTACTGGCCGAATCTCCGACAGGATTTCAGGAAGTACATCAGATCATGCACTGCCTGCACCATTGCCAAACCAACAGTTAAGAAGAAAGGCCTCTATACCTCGCTACCTAACCCTAGTCGACCTTGGGAATCCATCTCCATGGATTACATGTTAAGCCTTCCTTCCACTAAGCATGGAAATGACTATGTTTTTGTGGTCATCGACAGGTTCTCGAAGATGGCCATTATGGTGGCTTGCAAGAAGAATATCATAGCAAAAGCCACTGCTAAACTCTTCTTTGAACGAGTGTGGGTGCACTTTGGGATCCCACAGTCTATCGTCTCAAATAGGGATAGCAGGTTCCTTAGTACATTTTGGTCCAGTCTCTGGTTGATGTTGGATACCAAACTCACTAAGTCCACAACCTTCCATCCTCAAACTGATGGCCAGACAGAGGTTTTCTATGGGATGAGTGTACACATTCTGCACATGTACAACTCAAAGAATCCATGCACATGGGATGAGATCCTCCCCTATGTTCAGCACAGCTACAACTGGGCTCTCCACAACTCGACTGGCCACAACCCTTTTTAGGTTGGCTTGGGATTCCAACCACTATGTCCCATTGATGTGGCCATGTCATTTGCAGCTACTCATGCAGATTCGACTCATGTCCAATTCAAAACAGATAAGGCAAACAACTTTATTGAGGACATTCAACATATTCGCCAGCAAGTCCATGACATTCTAGAGAAATCAAATGCCAAGTACAAGCAGCGACATGATCAACATCGGGTGCCACACAAGTTTCAGGTGGGTGACAAAGTCTAGTTGCATTTGCAAAAGGAACACCTTACTGGAGCCTACCGAAACTCAAACCACTCCAATATGGACCTTACATGATTACCAAGGTTGTGGGAGACAATGCATTTGAGCTCAGCATTCCCCCATTCCTTCGCCTACACCCAGTGTTCAATGTGGACCGCCTTCGGCCATATTTCCACCATTACTAGACACATCCGATATTGCAGAACAGCTCACACCCATAGAGTTATATCCAGATTGAATGGAACAAGCTGCAACTAATCGGATCATGGACACACAGATCAAGCACACTCGCCAACAAAACATCCAACTATATCCAGTTGTCAAAGCAAGCCAACTCCTTCACTAGGGCAAGTGGCTCACCAGGGACCAAGTTCAGCAGAAGTTTCCTCATCTCATGGAGGAACTCAACGCATTGGGGACCATTGCTTCCTAAGGGGGGAGGAATGATCCAGGTAGTTATTGGTGGCCACCTGCCAAGTCCACTTGGATCCCCACCATTGTTTCTTTTAGATTTTCAGTTTCCTTAATTGTAGCACAGTTTACTATTTTTAGCAGTTTTTCGGGTCCTAAACTTTCGAAGCTGTTTTGAGGCCCTGAATGACGTTTTTTTGGGAAAACTAGGAGCAGCATGGGTCCATGGACCGATGTTTCTCTCCCTAAAGTTGTAGTTCTCAAATAGATCTTTCTATGGATATATTGTACACATCAAACGGAGATCGTATGCCAAAGTTATGACCCTGGGAGTTGATGTACCAATTTACCCAAACGGGGCCCACAGTTTGGCGTTTCATCTTCTAGGGTTAGGTTTTTAGATGTTTAGGGTTTTCCATTGTTTCTCAACAATAAATATGCCTTCAAGCCTCATTGTAACACAGTTTAGAGGCATGTAGCCACCACATCTCTTCTCAGAGATAAGCTATCATCGCCCCAGCTGTTTATTTCCATTTTCTGTTTGTAAGCATATCTCAGTATTTTACATTAATGAAATGAAGTATTATTTCCACTGCATCTTTGTGTTGATGGTTATCTCTGTAATTTGTTGCGTTCTTGTTTAAATCCGGATCATAACTAAGACAGATCTAGGAGAATTTGTAATTAACAGTAGAAACTTCATAGATATGAACAAAATGCAAAATGTTCTATAATTGAAATTGGCTTTGGATTTTCCACAATAAGTAGACTAGGTCTTGAAGCCAAAGTAGAATAGAGATTTTCCATGCTTTTTATTGATAAACAATAAATAAGTTTCATTTCAACATTATTAGAGTAAGAACAAATAATTTCATAATTTTAATTCCATATAAGATGTGTGTTGGTGAAATAGATGAGCCATGAGGATATATTTACATATCATATCATATCAAAGCATGTTTATTAGATACCATAAAGTAGCTACCATGGGAAAAAAATTTAAGAGGGAGAATTTGGAAACATTAGGAGACTTCAATAGGTAGTTCCAAGAGGAAAGTTGGAATTATAATATAGAAAAAAATAGGATAGAAAATGAACTTTCTAAATGTTAGGATTCCTTCACCATTGTGATAGCTGAATGAGACAATACTAGATTGCAACTCTTATAATTAAGGGAGAAATTCACTCAGTTACAATATAGAAAGAGAAGTGGTTCATCGAATGATTGGTAAGCTATAAATAGATTTGAAAACAAAGGAATAGGAACTTAAGATGCTACAATAAACTATCCAAGAGACCATGAAAGCCCCTTTCATTGTTGTTTTGGAATCCAATGCCATGAGTCAGGCATGGAAGACACACCTTCCAAGATCCTTCCTCAAGAGAAATTTTCTATTTCAAAAATCAAACTATAGGAATTGGTTTCACAATATTGAGTCAAATGGGATATAGGGGCCAAATCAGCAAACAAAAATAAAAATGAAAAAGGAAAAAGGTAAAAGAAAAATCAAAATTTAAAGAATAAACTCCAACAAGATTACATATACAAATGTATCAATGAAAGAGATAAAAGAAAATAAGCATATTTATGTGCCTTCCTATGTTGAGATTTCAATTTTTTTTTATCTTGCAGAGTTATAAGAAATGAGGCTCTCAAAATGTAGAGGGTGAATAGCAGTGATGATAGATAATATTCTAAATAAGAAGTTTCTGTCTACTGCAAATTTTCTTGTTTCGAAGTAAAATCTTGCAAAGAGCATCTCAACCATTTTATAATAAAAGTTATGCTTAAATAAATAGACTAGAGGTCCAAAAACTCCTTAGTCTAACTGATTTGATGAGGATACTTACTGCTTCTCTTAAGAATCTCAAAACAAACTGAACAAAAGAGAATGAACTTCAAAACTGATCTGGTAGAGGTGCGAAAGGTTCATGAAGACCTATAAAAACAAAGTTCAAGATTAGCAAAAACTAAAAAAACGGAAACCAAAAATAAATAAATGAAAGTGCTCACATGAAACCTACCATTGGAGAATTGCATTTAATATTACCTGATAGGTATCATTTTCTTCAACAAAAGATAACTTTTTCCTTTAATTAAAATTAAAAGAATTAAGAAGTTTTATTGATCGAAAATCATTGTTTATTAAATTCAATCTAAAGCGAGTAGTAGACTAGAATAATGCATTGCTTTATGTCCAAGGAATCTGAAAATAAAACAAATCCACATAAATGAGGATGAAAGGATTGTTCTTTATGTATTGCAATGATGATTTTTCTCATAATATTATAAGTTTCATATTGACTCCATGATTTTCATAATTTGTTTCAAAATCAAGTCCAAGTCCAAGAAAATGCAATGTAGATGGAGAGGTCTTGAATTTCATATATTAAATATAGAGTGATATATCAAAACTCAAATATAAGATAAATAAAAAATGATTTAACTATGTTCTAAATTTCTTATCAATTTCTATATTACCATAATGGTTGCTCAAGAGTGCCTTAAATTCTTTTACACAGGATAACGCCTCATTGGATGTTTCGCATCACAAGTTTCTTTTCCATGTGTAACTTTCAAGCTACGAGATTCACCTTTGTTGATATGTGATTGAATTTTATACAATAGTTAAAATACAATGGAAGATAATCATATATCAGAGTTTATCGCATCGAAGGATCTTAAGGAAAGGCTTCATTTGAGTTTCATGATGCGTTATAAGTGTTGCGATAGAAAGGTTGTTATATGAGCATATGAGATGGGAAACTGTGATGGAGCGACTGTGATATCTGAGAATAATCATATCGGAATATCAGAGTTGTTAATAAAAGGAAATGCTGATATTATTCTTGTGATAGCTGGAATGCGATAGATGACGTGACTCATTGGTGGTACCAAATTTGGGTTTTATAAGAGATAAATGATCGAAATATTTGAGTACGGGATGTAACATCATTGATATGTCGATGTGTGATGAAGAACGAACTTGATAGTTTTATTATATGGATTTAATTTCATATCGGATTTGAGACATCGAACTTTAAAACATATGCCCCAACCAAAATTATGATATGAACGAACACGATATCTTTTTAAAATTGAATTTAAATGTTGTATCGAGTCCAGGGGTTGTATGGATGATCCAAGTGGATCTCTAGACACCAAAGGCATGAAAAAGTCTCAAAATTCAAAGTGGCATAAAATTTATTAACTTGGCATCAGGTCAAAGTGCTCATCGCCCTAATTCCAACGGTGTGAATGACATTCCAATCCGAGTCCATGTGAAGAAGATAGAAGTAGTCAAAGTTGTGGGTTGACATACCCATGTGGCAAGCTTAAGGAGGGCACAATTTGGCAAGAACCTGGCATCGGAATCCAACCAGTTTTCCAGGTGAATTTTTGGGTCCAATAATTTGTCTCCTAACACCTAAGGTTCTAGAAAAACCCAAAAAGAGCCAGTGGTTATAATTAAAATATATATATATATTAAATGGGGTGGGCAGCCATGACCCTGCCACCCTTAGAACCACTAAACCAAAAATATATATATTTTTAGTACGGTGGGTGGCCATGACCCTACCACCCCGGAGCCACATAACAAACCAATGTGGGGTGGGCAGCCATGACCTCGCCACCCTGGGAGCCCACAACGACATATAGTTAAACATAGTGGGGGGCGCAAGTTATCAACCTCGCCGCCCCTCCACCTCACCACTATTATGAACCATCGGTGGGGGAAAAGGGAATGGGACATAAAAATAGTGGACCCGCCACCCCAACATTTAAAATAATTTTTTATGGTGTTAAAATGGGGAGGGGAGGGATTTGATCCCCCAACCCCTCCTCAACTATTTTCTAATGTTAACCAATGCGCCCAACCATTTTCTTGGTTGATCCGCCCTACAAACATTAAATGAACCTATTTGCTCAATTCATCGGGAGGGAGAGCACACATGTAGTTCGAGTCAGATCAATGGTAGGTGGCAAAACCATGTGCAGTGCAGAGAGGGGGCCAGAACCATGATCTGAGCAATTTCTCCAAGGGGCCAGATTTTCACTTTGTCAGATTTTGACAAATTTTATATGGTTTCAACATTTCTCGATGCCATGAATTCAATGGTGTTGTCTGTTTCTCCAACAAAGCTCTCCATTTTTCGGCCTTTTTCCAGAATGGAGGTATAAGAATCCTTTTTGTAAATGATGATTGTACTCTTCTTTCTCATGCTACTTAATGAATGAAGGCCTCCCCATTGATTGAGCAGGGCCCAGAGATGTAGTCGAAATCAGATGAACTCGGTTATCAAGCCTCTTATCTTCTTTCATGCTTTTATGTGTTTCTTCTCTTCTCTCATGTGCACATTAAATTTATATGGTTAAGCTGTAATTTATGCATGTAATTATTTAATACATCAATAAGAAAAATATTTTGGATCAAGTGGTATCAGAGAAGGTCTTTGTAGATGTGAATTGCGTGTTTGTATGCTAACAAGAAACAAGCTCCGAAGAGGCGAAGGGAAATTGAAGTCTTTCGATCCTGAAGAAGGTTGTGCACATTGAAGGAGAAACATGGTAGATGAAGAGGCTCATCATGAAGAGGAGCACAATTTCTGAAAAACATTCTATACAATGGCAGAAAATGTCGGTCAATTGCTTTCAAGGCTGGAGAAATAAGAAGAGAGAAACCTAGAAGAACAAGGTTCAGTGCATGGAAATGGTGGAGAAGAACCCACACCTCCTCCTTCCATGAGTGAAAGTTCTTCTTCCTCTCATCACCATCATTTGAAATTCAAGGGATGCATCTAAGAAACCTTTCTTTAAATTAGATGTAAAGTTTGATATTCCCATGTTTAATGGTGAAAGTGATGCAGAAAAGCTTAATAATTGGATTAGGCAGATTGAAATCTACTATAGGATTCAGCAGATCGAAGAGGATGAGCCAAAAATTTAGCTGGCCTCTCTTCGGCTGAGTGGCATTGCTCTCATTTGGTAGGAGAGAAAATTGTGAAGCACTAAGAGTGTGGGTAATTTTCTTTCCTCATGCCCTAGTTTCATTTCTACATTAAAGGAACAATTTTATCCTCGAGTTATAAGAAAAAAGACTTAATGGATTGGAAATATTTAAGGCAAGGCAGAGGTTAGGATGTTCAAAGTTTTACTGAGGAGTTTAGAAAACAATAACTTAATTTGGGCATTGCACTTTACTCACCTAAAGTAGTCATTACATAGTTACATCAGACATTCATTATTTTTATTTGAACCAACTACCATTGAATCAACCAGTGTAAAGGCCATTCATCTTGAGAACAGGGGAAAAATGAAAGAGATGATCATTTCAAGGAACCACCTTTCAAACCTCTAAACGGAAAACCCAAAGTGAAAGGAAAGGGAAAGGAGAAAAGGACAACATCAACCAAGAAAGATGATGGAAAAAGGCCTTATTGCAATCACTGCAAAAAGGAAGGTCATGACGATGATCATTGTTGGAAATTGTACTTAGAAAAGAGACCAAAGAAGTATGGAGGAAAAGGAAAACATAAGATAGTGGCAACTATGTAGCAAGACCTTGGATCCGATTCCAGAGATGAAACATTGATCACAACACCAGGAACAAAAGGTACTCTTACACCTCATGTTAATTCTGAATCACATGAAGGCATTAGATCAATAGATGAGTCTCTTCCTAATGAATGAAAGAGAATTGAGTTATTTCATATTAGAGTTGTCATAAACCATACAAAAGTGGAAACTCTATTTGATACCCGATCCCAAGAAAATTTAATTTCAGATTCCTTTGTAAAGAAGCTAGGCTTAGAAACCAAACCACATCCAAAACCTTACCCACTTGGATGGATACATGATAAAGCAAAATTGAATGTAACTACACAGTGCGAGGTTAAATTTGTAATCGCTTCTAAGTTAGTGGATGAGGTAGAACTTGATGTGATACCATTGGATATCTATGACATGGTGTTAGGGAGTCCATATCTATATGATAGAAAATCAATCTTCTTCCATCATGAAAACAAATACCAAATCAAAAAAAAATGGGGTAGAATATATTGTAAGGGCTCATCATACTAAAATCAATGTTATCCTTGTACTAAGGGTTGCATGCTTATGGTTGTAAGGGGGAAAGATGCAGAATTATCCAATTCTTTCCATGGTTGTGATCATGTGCATTAAAAGAATTATGTGAATTAATTTCTAACTATGATGAGATGTTTCAGGAACCAAGAGGATTACCTCCGAAGAGGGAAATCCAACATGAGATCCATTTGTAGCATGACTCTCCTTTATCAAATATTGGCATGTACAAGATGTTGACTATTGAGATGGAGGAGATAAAAAAGCAGGTGCAGGAACTATTGAACCATGAGGTCATCAGACCAAGCACTTCTCCATGCAACTCACCAATTAACACATATTTCATTAAATATGGAAGTATTCAGTGGATCTAGAATTTAGAACTTCAACTAGATTAAGTTTTTTCAAAATGAGGAATTAGAAAGTCACTTAATTCACTAATTTTAATGTAGATATTCACCATTTTTGTGTAAAAATTAGCATGATAAACTTTATAAAACAAATTTATATAAAATTGCTAAAAACAATCTTTCACATTTTAATCTTGGATTCCTTACATTATCTATTTTAATATTTTTTTATGGTTTATAGTAAAAAATAAGTTTGTTAAGGTTATTTTATGAAAATAATGATGCATATGTTACTATTATTAATCCATCTAATTATAATGTGATATAGTAAATATCATGTATGTGTTAAGTCATGATTATTACTAATGCAGTGTTGGCACAATTTAAAAGTCTATCACCTTTGCAACACTAATTATATTATGGTTGAAGATTAAAAAACCCTCAAAGATCATCAAGTTTATACTCGTATTAGAATTAAATTTCAAAATATTTGTGACACTACCAACATTTTTGATTGTTTAATAAACAAAATTATGATGATATTGAAACACTTATTTTAATGCTTTTTCAGCGTAACAATAAAATTCAAAATAAATTTTAATAATATCTTTTTATATCCTTATTTACCATAGTTGGTCTTAGTGGATGATAATCATCATTATCACCATCATAATTACATACTATTGTAGAAATTTTGCACTATTTTAGAGTTGAGGAGAAAAATAAATTTAGGATCAAATTAAATGTTGAATGTGAGTAGTAGCATAAGTTATTTTTATTTATTATTTGTACTTTTATGTTAATAAAAAAGTTGATTGAGGCTTGCTTAATGAATAATAGATTAATATGCAAGATACATATTAAGTATAAAGTTATTTAATGACAAATGATCTTAGTGATGTGTCCAATATATACCATTATTAGAACTTTAACTAAATTAAGTTTTTTCAAAATGAGGAATTAGAAAGTCACTTAGTTCACTAATTTAATGTAGATATTCACCACTTTTTGTGTAAAATTATCATGATAAAATTTATAAAACAAATTTATATAAACTTGCAAAAGAAAATCTTTCACATCTTAATTTGGATTCCTTACATTAACTGTTTTAATATTTTTTATGGTTTATATTAAAAGATAAGTTTGTTAAGGTTATTTTATGAAACTAATGGTGTATGTTACTATTATTAACCACCCATAATCCCATATAGTAAATAGCATGTATATGTTAAGTTACGATTATTACTAAAACAATGTTGGCACAATTTAAAATTCAAAGTAACTTTTAGTAATATCTTTTTACCTTCTTATATACTATATTTGGTCTTAGTGGATGATAATCATTATTATCACCATCATCATTACATACTACTGTAGGAAGTTTGCACCATTTTAGAGTTAAGGGGAGAAAATATTTTTTTAGGATCAAATTAAATGTTGAATATAATTTATTTTTATTTATTATTTGTACTTTAATGTAATAAACGAAGTTGGTTGAGGCTTACTTAATGAATAATATATTAATATGCAAGCTATATATTAAATATAAAGTTATTCAATGACAAATGATCATAGTAATGTGTCCAATATATACCATCATAGATCCATTTTAAGTGCAGATGTAGGGATCAAATTTCTTCAAGTGCAAACATTTTTAGAGTGAAAGATACAATGTGTTATTTCTATTTGTTGAAACTATATTTTTGAATGCTAAATAAAGTATATATACGAACAAATAATAATTTTAACCATAAGAAACTTTTTTTTTTATATATATAGATATATATGAAGTTGATATTGACATAAATTAGTTAACATAAATCTTCAAATAGTTACTTTTGAAAAGTATGAGATTTAACCTCTGAGTCACAAATTGTTTTTTACTTCTAATTACTTTACAAAATATCCCTTTTTTATATTTTTCTATTTAGAACATAATTTTTATTTTAAACAGGCACATATGGATAGACAAATTTACACATATTTGTTTTTACTTCTAATTACTTTACAAAATATTCCTTTCTTATATTTTTCTATTTAGAACATAATTTTTATTTTAAAAAGGCACAGATGGATAGACAAACTTACACATCCCCCCATATTGGGATGTAAAATGAGCTTCTCATCTCAATTACTAATCATTTTAATGATCAAAATCAATCATCAATTAGAATAGCAACAAAGTAGTACAATTGATTATTTTCAAATACAACAAGAAAGAGAGAAAAATGATTAAGATATTCATTACACGTGTTTAGTTTTTATCCCTGTAATGTTTAAGGATACTATATTGAAAAGAACATATTAACATTCATCTAAAACTTAAATTCCTTACTTTATTTCTATTACCATTAACATTTATATTTATGTATTAAATTTGACCATGTATACTAGATTGTGTAAAAAAAATCTTACCTATAAAGTTATTTAACAAAATATTAATATTGTTTTTCTTACTATTATTGACCATTTTAAATTGACACTAACTACTTTTCCTAAGTTGAGTACAAATTAATTATACTAGTATAATGTTTGCACCACTTCAAAATCTATAAGTAGAAATATTTTATAATTCTAGTTGTGTTGTTCAATGATCAAAATATTTTTTT
>APFE031642214.1:0-12877 GCA_000404065.3 Pinus taeda
ATACATATTTTTTTAATTATATCTATATGTAAATTTTGTATTTTTTGTCGAGTTTCTAAAATTTTTATTTCTTAGAGACAATTATTTTATGTGTATTGAAGTATTAATTAACCATATATAAATATATAAAAAATCACAACCTCAAAATATTAATGTTATTGTTTTTTCTAAACTTTGGAAAACAAATTACAAATTTCTTTATAAAAAAAATTGCAAAGAAAAAAAACACATGTTTGGAAAACCCTTAAAAAAAACATCTTAGGACGAAAAACAAGAATATGAATAAGACAACTTGAAAAATGGTAAAATAATCAACATTTAAAAATATTATTCACATTTAATTCATTAGAAAATTTAAAAGTGTCAAAAATAAGTCATGCAACAAAAAGGGGTTGATGTTGCATCAGCTCTTTTCAAAATCAACATGAAAATCACTCTTTGAAAAAAATGTTCATACTTGATACATAAAAAAATTAAAAGTGCCAAAAATATGCAAAAAAAAGGTGTAATCTGAATATCCACTTTTCAAAATCAAGTGATGTTTTTGCTACATTAAAAAAACCGGTAATCAGTATTTTTCTCGTTTGATCGGGAACTATGTTCTTTGGGTTTTCACCAATTCTCTTCAAAAAAATAGATGTCATTTTTTGGTGCACAAAGAGAAAAACTCAAGGAGATACTAGTCTAGGTTCAACTACCAGCATTGCCTCCTTAGCTATGGATGAAAAACGTTTTTAAGGCAATTGGGAACAAGTTGGGGATTTTTCTTGAAGCAAATATATCCTTCATAGAGACTAAGTGCAAGATTGTGCACTGAATCTTGGTAAATCTAGACCCAAGGGAGGGTCTGGCGAGAAAAACGAATTAGAACTATACGGGTACTTGCACACTTGAATAATTGATTTTGAGGAGTTGCCTTTTCATTGTCATCAATGAGATACACATGGCCATTTGGCACAAGATTTCCCCCTTGGAGTTTCGTAGAAGAAGAAGACAAAGGGGAGCCCCAAAAGATGAAGTTTCGTAAAATGCAGAGGAGGAAGAAATAGATCAAAATCAGGAAGCAGGGGAGCAACATGATGTTGGTTTCGATCCGATGGAGGTTGAAGAAGTTCTGGTCTCGGTGCATGGATGCTAAGGTGTAAAGGATGATGATCGACGACTAGAGACTTAGGAAGATATTCAAATCATCGACCCTCCTCCCCAGTCTGTGGATATTTATTTTACTCCCCCTCCCTCTTTATTCTAAACTTTGCACTCTTTACTTGATAGTTTACCTGGGCTTGGTCCCTCCAAGCATTTGTCTACAAATATGGCTACAATTTGCAGTCTATATTTTGGTTTTGATAGTATCATCACATATATCCCATCTCTGAACATTTCTGTGTCTTACCTGATCGTCCCAGATCCAACATCCTCCCTTTTTCATCATCTTTTGCCTCCCATTATAATTTTCATCTCCATGACCAAAAGGACATCCCCTTAGCATCCATAGGATTCCTAGGTGGTACTCATGAGCCTCCTAAACAGGTATGAAATCTAATTTATCAAAGGCTCAAATTAAAGCAAAATTAGATATACCAGATGGGAAACAACTCTCTTTGAAAGGGGTGCTTAGAACGGTGTAATCCCCTGTGGTGGTTACCAAATGATTGTCTTATATTTCAATTATAGGGGGTTTTCTAACACCCATAAGAAGCTAGCATTGAAATATATTTTCAGAAACTTGTGTCCTAATGTAATTATGCATCAAGAAATCATGGGTAATGGAGAATTTGTCTTGGCATCACTCATTAAAATGATGTCCGGATGGTCATTTGTGATCTCCGATGCAAAGGGAAGATCTGTGGGTTTTAAAGACATAAGTCTCAGGATTTTAAACTCTTGGGACTCAGATATGGTTCTGGGAATTGAGATCTATTCCTCGGAACTTTGTATTGAACTTTCTCTCATCAACATTTATGTGCCATGACATGATAGGTTCTCTTTCTGGAATTATCTTTTATCTAAATCTTTTATGATTTTCCCAAATTTGGTGGTGAGAGGGGACTTTAATTTCTCTTTTTGGTTATCTAAAAATTGGGGTCACAGACACAAGATTACCCCTTCGCATAATTCTTTGTGAACAATTTGATGGCATGTAAGCTTATTGATATTAACTTGATAAAGAATAGGCCTACCTAGAGAAATAGGTGATTGAGTAAGGTAGGGTGGCTAAGAGGTTGGATCATTTTCTAATGAATGAAGACATTATTAACATCATATCACTTTTTAGGCAATGGGTAGGGATGAGAGAAGATTTAGACCATTTTCCTATTATCATTGAGTTGAAAGGGACGAATAGGAAGGTTGGATCCTCGTTTAAATTCAATCTAGCATGGCTCAAAGAAATCAGTTTTAATGAGGTGCTAAAGGCCAAATGGATTCCTTTGGTCCTTGACCAAGACCATTCCATAGCACATGAGTTTATGGAAAACCTCTAACAAATGAAATAGGCAACTATTATATGGGAAAAAGAAAAAAGGATAAGGGAAGATGCTGAACTAGAACTCATAGAAGAATCCCTAGAAAAATTGGAATGTATGGAGGGAGATGGACATGAGACAGAAGAAACAAAGGCAAGGATAAAACAACTGGAAACCTCAAAAAGGAAGATCCTAAAAGGCAAAGAAGATCAATAGAGACTCAAAAGTAGAGCAATTTGGCTAGCCTTAGGAGATGAAAACTCAAATTTTTTTCAAAATTATGCAAGAGGAAGAAAGAATATAAATACTATATGGTAAATACAAAAAGAATATAGAGGCACAATTTTTATTTTAATGAGCTAGCATCTCTTGGGAGAGACCACTTCAAAGCACTTTTTAGAGCTCCATATCAAGAAATTATAGTAGAAGTTATTCAGGTTTAAAAGCTTTCCCCTAGGTATGCGAAGGAGGAAGAAAATGAACTACTTATGGCTCTAGTAACAAGAGGAGAAATCAAAGTAGTTAAAAAATCATTTTAGAAAGACAAGATTCCGCGGCTAGATGGATGGAGGGTTGAATTCTTCCAACATTTTTTTTGATATTTTAGGGGACAAACTTACTTGGGTGGTGGAGGAATCCAAAATCAAAGGTCAGGTTTATGAGCCCTTCAACTTTACTTTTCTACCTCCAATTCCTAAAAATGATGATGCAAAATTTTTTGAGGAATTCATACCAATCTCTCTTTGTAATTATCTCTACAAAATAATTGCAAAGCTCCTTGTCATCTAGCTAAAACCAATTATCTCTAAAAAAAATTCTAGGGAGAAATTAGTTTTCTAGATGGAAGACAAATTCATGAAGCCATAGGTGTCACTCAGGAATCTATGCACAATATCAAAAAGAGAAAAACGAAAGGATTGATTGTAAAATTAGACCTATTAAAGTCATATGACAAAATTAGCTAGATCTATGGAAACTAAAATTTCCTGCAAAGTCGAGACTATTTTTCTGGTGCCTCCTCATAAATAAGGTGCCAACATGAGATAACCTTCAAAAAAGAAACAAACATGGTTCGTGTTGGTGTATGCTATGCAAAAACTTTGAAGAATCAGTAAACCATTTGTTCTTAAGTTTCCCATTCACCTTTACAATTTGGGAGGCCACTTTGAGAATTTTGGGCCTTATTCTGAACTGGGGAGGTGCAAACATTGTTGAGGCCAAGGAAAATTGGTGGAACTTAGTGCAAGATAAAAATATGAGTATATGGTTGGCAAGAAACAAAGGCATTTTTCATGACATTTCTTTGTCTCCCTCCCTTATAGCTATTGAGTTTGATGCAATTTTCTCTTTGCTTCCAATCTCATCAACAATCGTGTCTCCTCGAATTATTACAGAGGAACAAATAAACTCACAAATCTCATGGGCTTATTTCGATGGAGCATTTGATGCACATAACAGATGTAGGGCAAGTTTGGTTATAAACATCAATAGACAAAGAAACTTCAATGCTTCAGTTGGCCTTGGAACTGGAACAAACAACTTTGCAAAACTCCTCTCATTGAAATTATTATTATGTTGAATTTGGGAAATTGGAATTGATGCAATACAATTTTTTGGTGATTCCTTAAATGTCATCAATTGGTTTAATGTAGTAAAGAGATGTCAAAATCACACTTTGCTTCAACTCATTGAAGAAATTTTACATATAAAACAAGGTTTTTATTACATTTATGTTTTCCACATATACAGGGAACGAAAATTTGAGGCAAATATCCTTTCTAAGGTGGGTCTACAACATGATTTGGGTAGATGACATATAAGAGAGACAAAAGAAGGGAGGATTCAAGGATTAGATCAACAGTATGATGGTTTTTATTTTTCATGTTTCTCTTACACTAAATAGACAATTTTCTCTTCGATTTGTCTAATTTTTTATGCAGTTTTATCAATTTTTATCTTTACAAGTGTAAGTTTTTCTACTGATACAACTAGTTTCTATTTTGGATCCTATATGCTATAGTTCTTAAACATTTGAATAGTACTTCATGTGGGTTGTTTCCTACAGTACATAGGAGAGGCATGCTTTTTGGTTTTTTTTGCATATTTCTCAGTACTACTTATAGTTTATGTCATACTCTACATAGTCACTATGTGTTTTTCTTTCTGGATACATAGTTACAATAATGCTTAATACATTTACAAATACAACTTTTTATTTTCCTAATAAAAAGTTGGATTTTTTTCTTGCAAAAAAATGTTGATATCTAAGAAATCAAATTTACGAATATCTTTATTGGGATGTTTATAGAGAATAATGTTTGATATTTTCTAATAATTATTTTTTTTAATAATTAACTTAAATTAATCATTAAAATAACATATTATAATTTTTTAATATTAAAATATATTTTTTATATAATAAAATAATTTAAAATGTGAAAATTATAATATTTTTTATTTATATTTTTTTAAAATCTTATTAGGAGAAATATCTTTTATTTCCTAAATAAAGAAAAGTTTAGGAAATACCAAAGCAAAAAAGAGAGTGAATTGATAATATATAAATGTAATAGTTGAAGTTTGAAAATTAAAAAAAAAAAAAAAAACTTTCTTTTGAATGATCTCGTTAGTCCCTCTTGATTGATGATTCAAGTTTGATAAAAGAATGTTAGAAAGAGGGAATAATTGATGAGTATTTTTCTACAAATATTTGTGGGCGAGCTCCTCTACAACTACTCCAATGTCTATTATTCCATCATTTGACTAATCATGGGATACACCGTCATAATTTAATTGCAGGAGGAATTTATTTGAGAAATCTATGTAATTAAAATATTTCGTTATATAAAATATTAAACAATTTGTTTGATCATTTACTTTAATGTTCTTAATTAATGTGATGCATTCAAAGACATCACAGAAAGTTATGGCAATATGTTAGCATCAGTTTCATGGTATTGTCTTTTTAGCGAGGGGATTGTTGGAAGGTTCGGCCAACTTATCATCAATTTGAATCGGAAAAGGATTGAATTGAAAAAAGCTAAAAACATGGAACTAATGGGCTCATAGACTATTTTTAGTGTCATAGACCTTAAAATATCATTTCATTTCATTTCAAAACTCCCTGTCACTTCAAAATTTATGTTACAAACAATCCTCCATATAACTTCAAAATTGAGGACACATAATATTTGTCTAAAAATTCTCATGAGCATAGTCTGAATATAGAACTAAAGTACATGGGAAATTTTAAATTCAGTAAAGGTAATCAAAATATCATGTTTATTTCTTTGTGAAATGGGCCACAACATTATTGCTATCATTATAGCTAAAAAAGTAAGAGCATCATGTTTTTTTCTTTGTGAAATGGGCCAACTAAAATAGTAAGAGAAATTTAAGTCAATGACACTGGAAGCCTTTTTAGATGTTAATTTATAATATCACTTTGAGGTGGTTGAGTGCAGTTGGAGAATTTCACATGGAAAGAGAGTACAGTTAAATTTACAATAATTTTTGTATGATAAGAAAAAAGATTTGATCTTAATAAAATTTTCTTTAATGGATAGAATGATGAGGTTCATAGTATTGGGGCTCAGAAGGTAGAGGCCCTTAAGGTTAAGTATGGAATTCTAGTATAAAGGCCTTATCAAGGGAAAACATTCCATAAAAACATTGCATAAATGTATAAATTTTTTCCAACATGTCCCACATTTACATAGAAAACCATCCGTAGTCGCCAATTTTCCCCTTTTGCATTTAAAGGAGAGAAAAATAAATCATTCATAAACTATTTTTCTAATCTATCACAATATGTAATCGAAACTTTGTAAGGAACCACTTAGTCATCGGCATTTCTAGCGACAATCAATAGTCACCAATTTGCCCCTTTTGCATTCAAGAGAGGAAAAATAAATCATTCATAAAATACTTTTCTAATCTATCACAATATGTAATCAAGATTTGTAAGGAACCACTCAGTCATTGGCATTTTTAGTAGTCATACCCAGCTTGAACAAGTGTGAACTAAAGAAAACATTTTGGAAGTTGTTATCGGGATTTTCTCTCTGTGAACAACATTTCATTTTTTGTTACAAAAAAAAATTCACATGATACAAGGCATATCAAGATTTTAAGAGGGTGAAACCAAGTGTGTACTACATTTAAAGAAGATACATGCAATGTTGAAAAATGACAATAATTAATGTAAATGATGTAATTATCTGGGTAAATTTATTTTTATTGTTAAATCATTTTTTATAATGAAAGGAAGTTATGTAATGAAATAGCCCATATCAATTGATGATTTATCAAGAGGCTTCTAGTAAATTGTAGAATCATTTCTTCAGCAATAAAATTTCCAATCCCTTGCCACGTGGAGGTTTCCTTGACACACTGTCAGGGTTTTACCATGTAAATACTTTGTGTGTTTCTTGTTGTGTCACTCAATTTATTTCTTGTAAATTTCTTCCTCAATTAAATGTTTATGGGTTCAAATGCAACAAGTGGCATCAGATCCATGAGGGCTGTGAGGAAAATCCACTCAACTTTAGGGTCGTTGTGAGGGTGGTAAGGTCAAATTAAAAAAAAAAAAATTATGTGCACCCATAAAGTTGCAGAGAAATACTAAATGAAAAGCTGTTTGGTTTTCACAAGGTCACAATGTTGTCGCACTCATAGAGCTGACCGGGGCCTAAGATGAGGTATTTTTCTTGATATTTGCATTCTTGAATTGAATAAAAAAATAATACATTGAAGGTATCAAGAAATGAAAAGTAAAACATCCTAGCCACAACTTGTACAAAAGAAGAGGGATTATGTTGCATTATGTTACTACATGCAAAATTGTTTTTTATGAACAAGCAATGAGATTGAAGTGGGGAAGTAGGGTTTCAAAAGAAAAATATTCTGGAATTTCTATATAAGGGAAGTTATTGAATTTTTTGGTTTCTTGAAAGAGAATTTGCGCAGGGTGCTTGAAGTTCTTTTTGTAAAGGAGTAACCCTATTTAAAGAAACCAGAACAAAACCTAGTTAAAGAGACTAGAACAGAGAAATTAAAAAAAAAAAACCTTTAGAAAAAAACCTAATTGAAGGTAACATTAAAAAGGGAATACCCTAGTTGGAGGACTCAACAAAATTTTATCATTAATAAAGTAGGAAGAAATGGAAAAATGGACAAATGCTAAATTTGAGGTGGAGAAGTTCACTAGCAAGAATAATTTTGCGTTGTGGAAACTGAAAGTAAGGGATTTTTTGGTGCAACAATGGTTGCACGGAGCTTTAGATGGGGTTAGGAAGAAACTTGTTGGCATGACAAATTTGGTTTAGGAGGACTTGGATGCATGAGCTCTCAGTAACATTAGGTTGTTCCTGGAACATCAAGTTCTCTTTGATATTGTTGAAGAAACCTCAGCAACAGGTTTGTGGGGAAAGTTGGAAAGACTGTATATGACCAAATCTTTAACCAACATAATTTATTTATATGGGAAACAGTATAGCTTTCAAATGAAGGAGGGTATTAAAGTTGCAGAACACTTAAATGTTTTTAATACACTTATTTTCCAATTGTCATATACAGTAGTGAGAGGTCAGTCCAAAGATAGGGAAGAAAAAGAGAAGTTATTCCAAATCAAAATCAAAAGGCATGAAGTGTAAAGCCAAATGTTGGTGCTACAACAAAATAGGACGCATCGAGAAAGACTGTTGGAAATGAAAAGAGTCCTTTGAAAACCAAAAAAAAGGAAGCAAATCAAGTTGAGTCGAGTATGATTGATGAAGTTTTATCTAGAAGTATGTTTTATCTGCCGAATTAGGTATGGTAGAGGAAGCTTTACTAGTTTTCAATGTATCTCATAATTATGAAGATTGGTTGTTAGATTTTGGTGCTTCTCATCCCATGAGTTCGCACAAAAATTGGTTCAGCTCATATCAAGCTGTGAATGGTAGCTATGTGTTTATGGGTAATAATGTATCTTGTCAGACTGTTGGGGTGATAAATGCCAGAATTAAGATATATGATGATACATTTAGAACATTAACTGATGTTAAACATGTATCTGAGTTAAGAAACAAATTGATTTCTTTGGGAGCATTGGACTCAAAAGGTTACAAGTTTATAGGTCAAAATGGAGGGTTGAATGTTTCAAAGGATGGTCTAGTTGTTATGAAGGCAGAGAAGATCAGAATCCTTGAGAGACTCAAAGGAATTACTCAATTCAATGAGGAAGTGACTATATCTGAGAAGGCAAAAGAAGACAATCGCCAATGGAATCAGTTGTTTGGTAACATGAGTGAGAAGGGCATTCAGGTACTAATGAATCACAAATTTCTTCCTAATTTGAAATCCTTGAGGTTGGATTTTTGTAAACATTGTGTATATAGTAAAAAATGTAAAAAAAAAAATTAAAACTAGAAGTCATAAGAGTAAAGAAATTTTGGACCATATTGATTCTGATCTTTGAGGACCATCTCGTACTGTATCTTATGGAGGTGAATTATACTTCTTAACATTTATTGACGATGTCTCGGGGAAATTTTGGTTCTATATTTTGAAAATAGAAGATTATGTATTTAATTTTTTTAAACACTTTAAAGCTATGGTGAAAAAGAAAATAGGCAAATTAATTAAATGTTTAAGAACTACCAATCATGGTTGTAACACCCTCCTCCCACATCCACCCAAGTAACCTTGCCAACCAGGGTAAGCATGAGACGAGAGGCTACTATGATCATATTTGACCTCCTAGGTGACCTTAAGGAAGTGGAATTGACAGAACATCACACACAGTCATCCAACATCATCAACAAAACCCTCAAGACAATTCGGCCACTCAGACAGCCTATCCCTGGGACCCACTGTTGTTATGTACCTCTTAGGCCATAGTCACTCTCATGCTATGGGAAAGGGAGAGACGAAAGACCTAAATTCTCTCTCATAGTTCTCCCTACAACTAACCTTGGACTAAAGTTTCCAGTTCAATGCTAGCGACCCCAGGATTTAAGCCACTTTTTTAGGCCTAGAGCCTAGGCCACTGCCCAGAATGGAATGAAAACTTATGATCAAGTAACTTACAGGAAAAATAATGATTCAAAAGAAATAAGTTGATCAAGACCTTAAACAAACCCCTAATAGCCATGACAATCATTTCATCAAACATATTGTGAAAATGTAGCCTACATGTGTAAACAACAGAATTAAGTGTAGGGATCTCATAATTATTTGAGAATCGATATGAACCATTGTTCCCTCATGCGATTTGCTGCCTTATCATTGATTAGGTCATAGACACCATATTCATTCAATTACAAGTAAACACATGCTTAGAGCCATACATAGTTGTTGTCACAAATTGTACATATAATGAACATAACCGAAACAGAAATACCATAAACATATCATCCATCAACATCCATATATAGATTAGTACATTTTCACATGAAAATAAAGGGATGAATTTCTTATTAATCAATGCAATGAACCAATGAGAGATGAGACTACCATGTTGCCCCCGACCATAGAATGGATGAGCCAAATCTCTCTTCAGCCATTCACCCTCGTTCCATATTCCAGGCATGAATGTGGGGATCAAACTAAAAGAACTCAACTAAGGCATACCAAGGCTACGCCACCTGACCCTGATCAGTAGAAGCTAGGTTTTACCATAATCCATCTTGGATCACTAGGCCAACACAATGAACACATCATAACGGACTTTACTGTGATCTCCAACTGATCACTAGGCCAAACATTCATGGATGTCACCAAATTTCTCCACCTACGTTGTGAGCAATTTTCCTGTCTCCTAGTCTCTCAGGCTTTATTGCAATCCAAACTCAGATCACTAGGCCCTAAACCAAGACCCACTCTCCAGGCATTACCGCATATCCCAAACTCGGGATTGCTAGTCCCAATAGAGATCAAACCACCTCTATGATTTACTCTATATCATACCATTCATCGGAAGGATTCCTAGGCCATCCAAGGCAACACAAAATCTGGCTTTACCACAACCCACAATATAGTTTAGGGGTTACTAGGTCATGTGTTCTATCATTTTATAGATCCACCTCACTCAACTTTGAATCCATCTGACAATCGAGCTCAACCAAACATGAGAACCCCATCACACCATGGCTATTTGGAAATGACAAGGCTAGGCTGAAAAACATTATTACACTTGGCAAAACATATGCCATGATATAAAAGAACCACATGCAATGCCATGTTTTCCAAATCTAGTAAGGAAAATTCATATGCAAGTCAATACCTGCAATGAAACCTATTGTAGCTACTTGATCCCGACTTTCCCTGCTTGATCTTTGCTTCCTCTTGCCTTCTTTTCCTTTCTTGCTCCAATGCCAAAGTGCTCGAAGAAAACTCTAGGTGTCCAAGAGTATGAGAGAAAGAATAATGAACGAGCTCCAAAGATAAACTGACAAAATGTTACCAACTGATCTTCATAAGCCGTTTTATGAATGAGACCTCTATTTTCTTCATTTTCCATTATTTTCCTTCATTTTCCTCCTCACATGTAACCTGTGACTTTTCACCTCCTTTTTCTCCTAATTTCCATTATTTTCATAAATAATTGTGCCAAAAATGACATTTTTCCTTTCTAAAGCCTTAGTCATTTCCTTTGCCAATTTCCTTAGCCATAAATAACCAAATGAACACCCCATAGGATGTATTTCCCAACATTCAGCTTCGAAATAAGTGTCCCTTTCATCAGTGGTTATTGCTTTTAACTTTTATTACATGGAATTGTCACCAGGGTTGTTATAGAACCCTCCCCCTTGGGGGACACTGCCCTCAATGTATAATCACACATATACCTCAACAACCCACTGAAAGAAGATATACTACTCATGAAGCATTATAACCTAGATCGATGTAGTATTTACAATGAAAGATCTGATCAAGAGAAAAACATCATGACAACATGACAACATACCGCATAGTGGTACTTTATAGCACAACTCATTACGGTATTTACAATGATCATCCTATTGAGTTCCAACTCATATAACATCATAACATCATGATAACCTAACCACATGATAGCATAATAGCATAATACCCTTACCACATAGTGAAGCTTTATAATCATAGCTCGTTACGATATTTACATCCATACTCGGGTGTACATATAACAACATCATCGAAAATATAGATACCAAAACATATACCAAATCATATACCAAAGCATATATGAAACATATACTAAACACCATGTCTAAGCATATATCAAAACATCATATAACATATAGAAAATCATCATAAAACAAATACTAAACCATCATAAATCAAATACAAAACCACCATAAGCAAATACCAACCCACCATAAGCAAATACCAAACCACCATATCAAGCTGCTTTGCCTCAAATGGAAAACAAGGAAGGATACATGGCCCGCATTTGATCTATCATCTCCCATGTAGCTTCATCTAGCCCAAAGTGCTTCCATTTCATTTTAACATGCTCAATTTCTCTGTTCTGGAGCATGAGCACCTTTTTCTGCCATATACACTAAGGCTCTAGCTAGAATTCTCCATCTGGTTCCACATGCAATACAGACTAGTTAATTACATGATCAAAATCCTTTGAATAATTCTTAAGCAGCATGGAATTTCACTGTTGGGGGCAGTGCAAGTCGACAGGGTACTAGCCCAATCCTCTCAATGATACTAAAGAACAATGTAAACTTGGAAACGAGAACTATAAACTCAAAATGGGAACTCTGGCCAAAAAACGCCAAAAAAACATCAAAAACAGTGCTAAAAATGAAAAGTGTGTATACTGGAATGATGGTTTTTTCTTTTTTTAGGGACAATTTTTAACATGTTTTAAAAATGGTAGTGAAAAAAAAAATTTCGTGCAAAATATAGCTTGAAAACGAAAAAGTGATTTTACTGGAACGATGATTTTTTTTTAGGGTCAATCTTCAAAATTTTAAAAAAATGCTAGTAAAATGATCTAACAACATAAAAGTGACTCATAATTTCTCATTTAACACCATATGGAAATCAAAAATTTTATTTCAAGAGACGATGCATACATCGGTTAGATAAATTGTCTTAAACAATTATTCAAAATCACTCATATTTCTTGCATGCCATCAGAATTCACATCTTCAGATGAGTCACTGGATGCTGATGAAGATGTTCCATATTCTTCTCTTTCATCAACTAGTGCCCCATCTGAGTCCACATGCATGCCCATCATTTCAGGTTTCAAAATTATTCTAGATCTACGACTGGTTTCAGCAGACTCCCATCTCAATATTGTTCCTTCTGGTAACAACCTTTCCCATCTTTGTTAAATTGAAGTCATAAAAAAGTATGTCAACATCCTCCAATTTCAATATGTCTGTGCGGCGACGATTTATATTCGTACCCTTTCTTTTTCTCTTTCC
>APFE031642217.1:0-34534 GCA_000404065.3 Pinus taeda
ACACCTATAATTATGTGCCCAAGATGAAAAAGCGTGACAACACAATCTTTCTCATGATTACCTTGATGCAACTTGACCTCTATACCTATTTAACTTGACCCCTTATGATTACCCTTTTAATGATGATCCCTCATGACATCACACTTTGAATTATGACAAATAGATCCCTCATGACATTACACTTTGAATTATTTTTGTTGCTCATTTGGACCAAATTCCCCAGAAGCATTATGGAAGTTATTGACTTTATATTCTTCATCTCATTTATAATGTCTATAAGACCAGCCAAATCCAACTTATTTACAATGTGTTGTTGCAACACCTTTTGAATCATACTTTCGAAGACTTAAATCGACAAAATATAAACATTTTATTTCCTCAGCTTCTGATTTCGATTATTTGAAATTTTCAAGATAGTATGCTCCAATTTTTAAAGGAAACATAGGCCACAGTCCCTTTTTACCCTTTTCTAGTGTCTTAGATAGCCCAATGGTCAACTCGTAGAAAACCTATTACAAGAGCACTCTATTTCTCACTGTCCTTGGGAGAGCATGAGGAGGATTGTATGCACCAAAAACCCTGATATATGTTACTTCACTAATTAGGAACCGATCTGCCACCTTGATGAGGGTATTTCGAGCTCACTCTGACATACAAGGTGGGTCATGACCGAAGGGTTCCTGATATAGACAAGCAATAAAATATTTTGCAGTGGTTTAGAATGAAGCTTTGTAACTCAGGTTCCAAAAACTCTTATAGTAAATATGTATTGGCTCTGATACTTCTAGGGTCCATTTCAAACCCCACCCTTCTAAATGACATTTTGCACAAATTGAATGAAGAAGATAAGATGCCATGTAAAATTCTTATGGTTTATCTTTCTCTGGATTCTTGGTTGTTTGAATATTTCTCTTGATTGAAGATGCTAGGATACTCGAACTGAATATGGTCCTTTAGTGGCTATTGTGTGAATCAAAGGTTCCCATTACCCAAGGAAAGTATATATTTTCTCTCCCATACAATTTGTTCATCACATCTACCATCAACTAATCCACTTTTTTGAAGCCTTATGTATTATAGATTTGGTATGCCCTAGCCCTAAACTTAGTGGGTTCCTACCACCATAATTTCAATATTTCTTTGGCATCTTTGGCAGTGTCATTAAAAGTTATCAGCCATCTAGTGTTGAAAGATTCTTCTCGTTTAGGTAGCTTGTAATAAGTAGTAATGTTGGCAGTAGTCAAAGATGCTAAAATATCTCCATCATGCCTCATCATTTCCAAATGATCCTCATTTGCACGTTGCAATAACCAATCTATGGTTCCAACACAAGGAAACACTAGTGGGTGTGCAACTACTTTATGCAACTGAGATCTTTTGATATTGATACATACCTTGAAATCTTCTTTGTCTTCAGGGATGTCTTGGGTGGAAAACGAGTAAATTTTCCACCAAGTCAACTTTGTCTTCTTGTTGATATTGCAAGAAATGTTTCCATAAATTGGTAGAATGTGTGGGTTGTCAACAACTCCTTTGATACTACTTCCTACTCTAGTAGAACTCCTACCCAAACCTTTGCAAGAATTTTTTACCACCAGTGGTGTCATCTCTCCATTGAATGATCAAATGTTGATACAATCCAAATCAATGTCACTTGGAATTTCAAGATTTAATCCCAAGATGAATACGTTAACATGAATAAAAATAACACTAAACATAGATAAACTATTATTGTGGGTTCACAAGCACAAAATATATGTGGATCTTGGTCGCAATTTGGATCAGTAATAAGGTTGAAATCTCAATTGGTGAGACAAGTTGCACAAAATATTAAAAGGATAGGTCGCAATAGGAATTATTAGGTCTCCAGGTCGCACTAGAGAGTAATTCGCAAGAGATATTGACTCTTATGAGTGTGCAAATGTGATTCAACTAGGGGTAGTCTAAGTGAATTGAAAAAAGGAGGAAGTCACAAGTCGCATGGGCTAGCGGGGTGCTTTCGGAGTTGAAATTATCTAATGAGACCTTGAGAATATGTCACTAGGGGTGATGGAGGATGGTCATGTGGTTGTAGCATGAACCAGGTCGCATAATCTCAAACCTTTTAAATTGTGACCTTGTGACTATCGAGAAAGGGATGTTGTAATTGTAATAACAATTCAGTCAGTAGTTACAAGGGAGAAGGGTATGCCCAAATGTGATTTCTCGATCTAGTATGGGTTGTTAATCTAGGTGGATCTTCAAAAACTACCAGTGGCATGGTAAAAGGCTCAAAACTCAAAATGGAAATATTCGGATACACTTATTATCGGATCGTAGTGTTCATCATCCTGATTCCAATGGTGTGAACGACACTCAAATCCAAGTTCATATGAAGAAGTTAGAGCAAGTCAAATTTCAAGTTTGACTTGTCCAAGTGGCAGGAGGAGATGGTGTGGCAAAAGGTTTAGCGAATGGGGAAGCGCCAAGTGGCAGGCTTCCATTGGTCTTGCATATCACAGATCACAGGAGCAAGAGGCTGTGGTTTAAAGAAAATCAGGCCAAGGGAGTAATGGTTGCGATGCGATCAAATCGCAATAAGGCAAAGTGTTTCTAAATTGTCCCTCGACAAGATCCGAGTTGCGATTGCTATATCACATATCGCAGATTGGAGGGGATCTAATGTTTACGAATGGGCTCCGATGGAGTCTAGTTGTGGTGGGATATAAATCGCAATAGTAGTTCACAGATCGGGAGAAGTAGAATAGAGTGCCAACCTCAGTTCCACAGCGATTCCGATTTGTGATGGGTTTCATACCCGAGATTTTATACAGTATGTTTAATAATCCCGGTGGGTCCACAGAGCACCTAATGTATGGGTTTTGTTTTATCCACCGATTGCAATTTGCAATGGATCCAAGATGCAATATTTATTACACTACAGTTTATAATTGCCGACGGGTCTACCTTTATCGCCTTGTATTCATCGCTTAATGTAACATGCACACCTCTATCACTAACAATGATTATCTATTAAATCCCCTAGGTTTGGGGAAGCACCGATTCTTTGTAGTATCCTGTTGTTTGAGGTTTAAATGTGAAAATAGTTTGTGAACTATTTGATAGTAGTTTTCCTATATTTGACAAGGATTGTTTCCGCACGGGCCCAAGAATCTCTGCCTTAAAACAAACTCGTGGCTATACTTGTCAACGGTTGAGAACTACCCCGAGAATTGAGGAGTAGCCACCCAATTATTTAATGGACTGCCTGCATTGTAGAAAGAGGGGAGGACTGGTTGAATAGTTCAGAGAAGCAAATTGCAACAGACCCTGACCTTGGTAGTAGGTCGAAACCTCATCTTGAGCAGTAGGGAGGTTTTGAGAAGGTGCAGAAGGCTTGATTATCCAAATTGGGTGTTTGGATAAGCATTTTTGCATGATTTTTCGCCAGGAAGTCAATTGTACTGTTTGTTTCTAGAGTTGGGCTCTCCATTTTCCAGTTATCTTCTAGATTGGAGGTATAAGGATGTTTTGTGTAAAATTATACTTGTACTTCTCTCTTTCCATGACATTTAATGAATGAAGGCCTCCCCACTATTGAGTAGAGCCCAGAGATGTAGTCAAAATTGGACAAACTCTGTAATCAAATATCCAAGTCTTGATCTCATGTGTGATTATGTCTCTTTTATCTTCTTTTTATATGCTTATGTTCCATGGTTTTTAAGTGCTCTGTTTCATGTAATTCTGATGCATCTATAAGAAAAAAAATCATGGATCATTTGTGACTCATGACTATACATGAGTTTCAACTTAGGGCAACAAGAGATACAATTAAGCTCACTCCCAATTGTTTCATCCCAAGCCTCAATCTTAGAGTGAACTAGGTGAGTAGGGAGAACTATATGAATTGACGATAGGTTTGATTTGCACTAGACGTGAGTTTGAAATTCAACAAAAGGATAAGTGATTTTGGGAGCACCGCCTAAGGGAGGTGTCATGTGAAAGGATGAATATTTGAGGTTGGGATGAATGTCAAATTAGTTGTGTGGAAGAGAGAGTTTAGGACACACAGTTTCATGGTGGGGAGTTAGGGAAATGAGGGAAGTCAAATTGGTCTTCATTTATGGTGAGGGAAGGGATATGAAAGGCTGGGGAAGAAATTGTAGAGTTGTGGCACTGAGGAAGAGGAAAAATGGAAAATTTGAAGGACCCAATGATTGCATGGAAGAGGAAGTGTTTCCTACCTGTGGGGGTCACAAGGTCACTAGTTGGTGGAGTGATTTGTGTGCTCATCTTTAGAGTGAGAATGAAATGGAGGAGAGGGGTGTTGGGTTTATATAAATAGTGCACATGTGTGAAGATATGGGCCGCAACTAGATAGTGCACAAAGATAAGGTCACATGCGACCGACATTAGATAAAGATCGCAAAACGGATTTGCACCAAGAAAAAGGTGGCATGCAACCTACTTGAAGGAAGTCGCAAGTTAAGAGTGGTCGCATGTGACTTATTACAAAGGGGTCACAAGGTCACACAAAAAATGGTTTGCATAAGGTATGGATGACTCATATGTGACTATGTGATTAATAGGGCCAATTAGTGTGAGATAAGATGTTGCAAGTGACTAACAGAGGTATGGGTTGTAAGTTGCAATGAAAACTGATGGAGAAATGTGTGACTAGGCTAATGAAATGAAACAATATGAATTTAATAATTGGGCGAGAGGGAAGGTCCTAAGTCACATGTTTAGGGCTTAGATGGAATCTCACCAATGTGACTAGTGACTTATAGAGAAACCTTGTTTTAGGATTTTCAATGTAGGATCTTTCTAAGTCCCAAATAGATCCTAAATATGTAAAAGGGATCATGAAATCCTAAGAGACCACAGGAAAATATTCAAATAAGGTCTAGTATGTGGGGGTCCAAAATTTTGAAATGAGCTAAATTTTGGAGTTGTTGTAGTTGCTACAACAATTAGCAATACACTAGCAGAACCCAAGATATCTACCCAAATCCATATAATGGATCAAGTCCTGATAATAGTGCAAGGAAGTATTGAATAGGAACTATGGTACTCCTAGGGTTAGTTTACCTTTTCTGGATATGTCCTTCCCTTATGTCTCTGTCAGGTCCTGTAAAATTTTACACGCCAAAATAGGAGTTCACACATGCAGGTCTTCAACAATGATGAAACGATCATCACATAGGGCTTAGTTTATTCATAAATTTAAAGTGATTTTGTAGTGTTTCTCTACTGCCAATAGGCCTGTTCATTACCTCGGTGAAATCAATCAAGAAATCACAAGCATTGCTTTGTTTCCAATAGGCTTGTTCAGTACCCTACGTATGAAACCTTTATCGATCCTTTACCCTTTGTTTAATTGATTTCACTTTAGTGTTCAAATTGGCATCATTTATCAGGTGTTTATTTTTGCTAGGGAAATGAGGGATCCTGAATTATTTTGCAAGCAAGAGAGGTTGTTTCTTGTTCGACAAAAACTATAATATTTTATGATTCATGTTTTTCCTCATGCCACACTGTTACATCTCATCTATGAATGATAGGTGAACAGTGAAACATAGCATTCTAAAATTTAGAACCAGGCCAAACATAGGGTTCAAGTTACAATAATAGGTCATATGTACTGATTAAGGATCCCGATACTTAGTATTTTCCTTGTTAATGAGTTAGACTCATAGGAAAGATGTTCAGGATGCATTTTTGATAATTGGTTCTAAGAGAGGCTTCCTTTTAGAGAAACCACCCCAGCCACGGGAAATCGTTAGGGTTAGGGTTTCAACGTTAGGGCAAAGTGACCAAGGAATCTATTCTAGGGTTTCAGTAAGTGTAAAGAGAAATTAGGGAAATTCTTTGAGACATTAAAGGCTTGTGAATAACATTCATATAATAAGGCTTGTGAAATCTCATGCAGTTCCATGCAATAGAGAGAGAAAATGCAATGCTAGGTCAATGGAAAGTAAGTGTAATGCAAGGAGAAAATAGTGCAAAGTGTAATATGGATGCATGATGTAATGCACCAGACAAAACTACATGAAAGAAAATTGCAGTGTGAATGTAATGTAATGCAAGAAAAATCTAAGTGATGTGATGATAATATAGAAAATTCCTAAATGCAATGTAGTCATGAGAAATGCAGGTAGATGGATGCAAGAAAAATGCATAATGGCATGAAGTAATAGACTACCTGCAATAAGGAACATACAACAAAACTGTTCAAACCCTAACTAGACTAAACTTGAAACCTTAAAAGAAAATCTTGATGAGTACACCCTAATTAGCAAACTCTGACATGTAAAACCTAATTAGGAAACTATAGCACATAAACCCTAATTAGAAAACTCTAACTAATATAAAACTAAAACCATAATTTAACCAAAGAGGAGGTCAGGTCATGTGAAGTCACATGTCCAATGTAACCATTAAAGCATTCCCTAACCTACAAAAACAAAGAGATCAATGATTAGAACTAGTAAAAAGTATTGTGCAAAAAAAGGTGCTTACCTATAAAACATGCACAAGAGAAAGAAGGGCATGCATGTTGGCAAGAAAGTGTGATAGAAAATATTGTTTTAGCTAAGTTGTAACTTTATTCTGGTAAAATGAATGATAAACTTGTAAACCCTGAGCATCCATCCATGATACACATTCATTTATGTTTAACCCTAAATTGACTATAAGAGAGATGAGATGTGGCATGCTCGCAGAGGAATTCTCCAGATAAATTTCTTCCAACCAATAAGTAATTATATCCTGAAGGCCCTAAAAATTGTTCGACAATGGACATCCATAAGGTGCAACTGAGATACCAGCAGATTCTAGCACGAAAAAACTAATTTCAGAAACCCTAATCTGAGCCTATTCATGGATTTTGTTAGGGACATGAGGGCCTGACATAACCATCGATGAGAGCTAAAGTGCCTCACTGTCCTGAAAAACCTATGAACCCTAAAATGTTAGATCCTCAAATACTAGTGGTTTTGTAATATCAATAGAAGAATGCATATGCTCATCATAAGCTGTAACAACAAAATCATTATTGAATATATTAATGGTTTGATCAAATCTTTAAGTATTTACAAACTAGTGGCTCAAAATATCAAATTCTACTAGTTTCCATGATGGATATAAATCAATAGGATGAGTCCCATGAAAGAGAGGAATTGGTGAATTTTTCCCCCCGCATATAGTTAACTGTGAGACAACAACAGGTGGTACGTAATCACAATATGCACCAGCCAGGTGAGAAACAAAAGGATATGAAACAATGGTTGGTGCACTCTCTTCAGAAAATAGATCAAAGTACAAGAAGTGATGCATATCAAAATCATTCAAAAATGAGACTTCACTAGATGATATGGTGTTAAGAGGGGAATCATGTGAGGAAACCCTAATCAAACCTAGTTCAAGGATCTTGTCAGGATCATGAGAACCTAACATAACCATCAATGGAAGCATAAGTGCCTCAACTTTTTGACAAGTCCCCAAACATCAAAAGGTAAATCATCAAATTTTGATGGATTAAAAAGGTCAACATGTGAATGTAAACCAATATCATCAAAGGTGTCAGTGAAGATAGTATCAATAGGGTTATAATTGTCAAATCCACTAATTTTATCAGAGTTAACATCATACCGATGAGACTCTTCAAGGATTAAGAATGAGGATGAAACAACCAAAGGACCATATTGAATTTTCTGAGATGTACAATCGTCCACTCCATATCTCAAAGAATGTGGGTTGAAAATATCATAGAAAAAATATTCAATAATTTCAACCTTTGATTGTGAGACAACATCATCATGTACATGATTACAATCTGAACCAATAGGATAAAAATTTGAAGGATTTGAAGAAACCACTAGTGTAGTAGATTCACCAAATAAATTAGGGTATAATGGATGAAAATAATCAAGTGAAGTGACATCACTTACAACCAAGCTTGGCTTAGAACTCAAACCATGCATATTCATATCATCTTGAGAAAACAAGAGATCAGCATACATGTTATGCTCCATGGATTTAATTGTAGCTTCAGTATTATCTTAGAGATGACCTAGGTCATGGAAAGAAAATGAAGGAGGGATCATAATATGAGGAGAATCGGGAATAGATTCAAGAAGATGCTTAAGAAGCTCAAGTTGAATCTTGTCAATAGGGAGAGGTGTTTTATTAACTTGATTCTCAGGTTGTCTAATTTCACTAGGACATATGAGAGCTTTGAAAGCACAACAACTTGTTTCTTTACCCTGTAAACATTCTTCATCACCTATATTATTGATAACAAATATTTCATTAGGAAATGAAGTTGGGGGAGGATGAGGAATTTCACAGGTGGGAATTTTCTCCCTAGAAGTTTTAGGCTTTTCCCGACTCACAGAAATGGGAAAGAAACTATTACGGATAATATCTGGTCAATTTGCAACTTACAAGTTATCACGATGAACAAAACAATTGGGATTCATCTCAAATTGAAAATGTCGCAGAGAAACATAGACCAATCACCAGAATTTCTCACTCAAAAACATCCAATCCACGTCTCTTCCAGGAAATTAGTAACAAATATGAATAAACCTATTAGCAAAATATTCTAATGACTCTTCTGGTTTCATTCGAAGCTAATTTATCCTTTTAAACACATATTGATAATCGTACCTGTCAAAAGCTTGACATATCTCATTGATGAGTTGCTCGAACAAATAGATTGAAGCGGTTGGTAATGTGTGGCACCATTGCTTAACATGATCTTCAAGTGTGAGGGTGAAAAAACTACCAATAACATCCTTACAATGTATTATTATTATTATTATTACAGAAATGGATAACTTGACACATGTTTCCAAATAAAGTTGTTCAACCCTAGCCATCAAACTTAAACTGTGACAAGTGATAAACTATTTTTGCAGAAACTTAAATATTAAGATTTTCAGAAAAACAACCTGATACGGATATTTGGGATGAATCCATTTGAAGGAAAAATGTTAATACAAGGCTCCACATGCTCAGGTTGTGATCTGGCCCTCCTTCTAGTGCCAAATTTTTTTTGATGGGTTGGAATGTTTCGCCAACAACAAGGGGATCTCCCCAATGAAAAATCATAATTAGACTCTACAAAGTTTGGTTTAGGAATCCCATCCTATATGTAGGCCTAGTTGGCATCACATTAGTTGAGATTTTGTTTGGATGAAAGAGGTGCTAATGTTAGAGAACAAATAAAGTGTAACAAAAGCAAGTAAGCAACTTATGGAAAATCAACACGTGAGATCCACTATGAGTGGCAATAATGTAATATTAAGACATGAATATCAAGAGAAGCAGTGTTAGCAAAGCTTCAAATCAAACCCATGCATGTTACAAAGATAAGTTTATCAATGATCAATAAGTTCATGATCAATAACACCATGAAAGCATAAGTAATCTCACAATCCTACAATGATGCAATGCTCAAAACAATAAAAGAGTTTATTGATATAAACATAAAGTAAACACATCATATACCATCCATTCACTGCAAGAGAAATCTCACAATGCTCGATGACACATGAAACAATTCCATGCTAAGGCTTATAAATCTTGAAACATTAAGTTGAAATATACATAACAACTTCACATGAGAATTTCATCAAATCCATGAGTGGAAATATAAAATAACTTCTTGCATTTACCAAAAGATCTATTAGTTCTCCATCAATATGCATCAATGAGACCAAAATTAAAAGTCCTTTACAATGAGACATGAGGACATATTTATAAAAAATGGGGTGACATTTCACCTACCTCTATGACTTGAGTTACCTCATGACTTTTCATTTTCCTACATGGCTCTCTACTCTAGTCTCTATCCTGCTAACAACATATTACATGAAATAAATAAAATGCTCTTAATCTACTAATCTAGTGATAGAGATGCCTGAGATATCCAAATGCAGTTCTTGTACTAGGTATGTATACCAAAGCTTGTACTCCTTTTCAATACTAACAACCTTATGTTGTAGCTTATCTCCATGCCTGTGAATACATTCTAGGACATCTGGTAATCGAGTGGACTTCTTCACCTTCACCTAATTTTATAGGTTCATGAGCTTAGTGTAAATCCTTATAGGTTCCACCACATATTGGGAAATTGTTTCCTTTGTAACCTATAAATATTTCGTAATAACATCTTGTTTAAAAGGATTCATAAATGCTTAGATTTATTCTTGCAGCCTCACCTCACCCAGTGAACTAATAGAAGGGATTTTATGCACCTGAATAAGAGATTCTAGTCCACTGAGAAAATGCTTATATGAAGCTAACACCTTGTCCAAATCCTTCGTTAGCTTATCATGTAAATGGACCTTGATGCAAATTGTAACTTTATCATCTTCTATAGTTATCTAATCCTTTCTTGGGAGTGATTTTGGTACATTTGGATATTGAGTGGTCCACTCATGTATCCTATTAATTGATGTTGTGGCTTGTTTGAGAATTGCTCATCTTTCTTTATATTTTACCTACATAATTGGGAATGTTGATGTAACCTGATGTAGCTTCATCATTTCTTAGTATACTACGTTCATGGAATCTTCTAATATTGTAACCTCTCCTTGAATATATTCTCGTAACCCTTTGTTGCTTGAATGAGTCATATGCAAAGGTTGATTTTCATTTTGACTTGTGTGACTCTTTGTTCAAAAGTAGCAAGTTTGATCTAAATATCAGCAACATGTTTGTTCAATATATTCACTTTGATCTTTGTTTTTGTCACGAAGGAAGTTCCATCTGAAGCAACCATTTCTAGGTTCACGGTGGTATTTATGACAATATCCTTCTCTATGACCACCAATATGGGCTTAGTTGGGTTATTCATGCAGTAATTTTGTCTTTCTTACCTTATCTTACATTGGATTTGATCGAAAGTGAGTCTAGTGATATCCATCTATTGGCACAAAATAATGGAAGGATTGAGACCCCAAGTTCAGGGATAGGGGCCAACAAAATCTCAGTTATAGTCTAGCACAACACTGTTTCACCTTATCCAGGATGAATAAGGCGTTTCACCTGAGGTGTGTTGTGGCCTTAGTTAGTCAAGGTCTAGAATCTAGTATCGAGAAGAATCATGGGAAGATATCAATGCCAGTAAATCTATAATTAGACCAATTAGGAACCCAATCATAACAAATCAAATGCATGAAGAGGAAGAATATCATATATTAGGTGCAAACATATTAAAATCATTTAAACACCACATAAACCCACACACTCAGTACTTGTGTATCCATGTAATTTATTCTTCTATTAACTCTAGCAGTAGTACAACATTACATCTGGATCAAAATCCTCATAGACAGAACCAAAAACTAACATAAAAGAGCAATACATGATCGAGATAATAAGAATCAAGGCAATCTCAAATGACTCCGCAACAACATTTTGGTATCCTTCTTATCTCCCCCCTTTTCTTTACCCCTTGGCCTTGTTTTTTATCCCTACTCTTGCTTAGACTTCCACTTCTCCCTTGGATGCTCCTCTGTTTTCCTCTTTCAATTGCTTCTACTACTCAACCATCAATATTCCTTTCCACTCAGTTGTGGCTACCTAAGTCCCAACTTCTCTGGCCCTATTTCTGTAACTGTTGGTCTTTGGTAGATCCCTTCCTCTTCTTTGGTTGTCTCCTCCACAACTTCCCAATGGTTATCTTTGGAAAAATGTGGTCATCCTTCTAATGTGTCACCTTGGTTCCAAAAATAAAGGACCCAACACCAACACTTCTTCTTCCTCCTCATGTGGGATGCCTAATTCTTGTAATTGAAAATACCCACCAGTAATTGGAGTGGAAGGCAGAATGTCCAATGGAGGCAAATCTAACTGCATCTTAGACCCTGGTGTTGTATGATCATCTATTGTTTTACTTTGCTTCTCTATGAGGAGATCTTGTTCAATTTGTTTAGAAGACCCCTTCTGTCATCTTTTGGCTTCCTCTTCTTCTCTCTACTTCTTGTCTTCTTCTTCTTTTCTTCTTTGTTCCTCCTTATATTTTCCTTTTAATTCCTCTTGTTCTTATTTCTTCCTCACCTTGTTTCTTCTTTTGTTTTGCTTCTTGTGATCTTCACTCTTCCTCTTCTTTCCTTTACTTCTCTTTTTCTAACTTCCTTCTTTGTTTTCCATCTTTTTGTTTCTTCAAAAAATATTCCTCATGTCTCCTCTTATTTTCATCTCCTTGTTTTTGTTGCTACTCTTCTCTTTTCCTTTTGATTTCTTGTTTTCTTGAAGCTATTGTTGCATTCCTTTGCTATAGGTTTTCCTCTCCATCACTTTCTCCTTCCTTGTCCGACTCTTAATTATTCTCTTCCTATTGGTCACCCTTTTGCTTCTTTTGTTTTCCATTCTTGTTTTCATGACCCTTTTTCCTTTTAATGAAAGATCTCATGTCCTCAAGACTCATGCTTTCCTTGGTTTCATCTTTTGATTTCTCTTCTTATTCTTCTTGTTTCTCATTCATACCAAATTCCCTTGAAGGATTATATAATTTCTTGATTATATCTTCTTCATATCCTTTAAAATGTCTATAAGACCAGCCAAATCCAACTGCTTTGAAATGCACTGCTACAACACCTTTTGGATCATACTTTCGGAGACTCAAATCAACAAAATAGAAACCTTTTATTTCCTCAACTTTTGCTTCAGCTTCTTTGAAATTTTCAAGAGAGTGTACTCCAATTGTTAAAGGGAACAAATGACATGGTCCCTTTTTACCCTTTTCTATTGTCTTAGATAGCCTAGAGGTCAATTGGTAGCAATCTTCTTGCAAGATCACTTTATTTGTCGCTATCATCTAGAGAGCATGAGGAGGCTTGTATGTGCTAAAATCCCTGATACATGTTGCTTCCCTAATTGGGAACCAATATACCACCTTGATGATGGTATTTTTAGCTTTCTCTGACATACAAGGTGGGCCATGACCGAAGAGTGCCTGATCTAGAGTATCAATAAAAGATTATGAAGTGGTTTCGAATGAAGCTTTGTAACTTGGGTTTCAAAATATCTTAGAGTAAATATGCATTAGCTCTAATACCTCTGGGGTCCATTTCAAACCCCACCCTTTGAAATGAAATTTTGCGCAAACGAAATCAAGAAGATAAGATGCCATATAAAATTCTAATGGTTAACCTTTCTCTAGATTCTTGGTTGTTTGAATATTTGTCTTGAGTGTAGATGCCAATATACTCACCCAATTGAATGTTGTTCCTTTAGTGGCTATTATGTGTATCTGAGGCTACTATGTGTATCTGAGGTACCCATGACCCAAGGAAAGTATCTATATTTACTCTCATGTACAATCTGTGTTGAAAAATGCAGCAAGAAATTCTCAATTTGATTTTTCCTTGATTAAATTGAGAAAATTCGAATTTACACATCAGCAGACAACTTGGATGATGTTAACTTGTGTGACAAGGCTTGTGTCACCCATTTTACTCAGTAAATTTGAATTGGAGTTATAGTTCAGTTTTGCATGTGTGATTACTAATAAGGTCAGTTATCTCATGTTGTTTTTAGTTAAAATAGTTCCAACCTTTGGATGAACTAGTGGACGGTCAGTTAGGTAGTGGGAATTTAGTCAAAATTAGTGATCATCTAGTTAAATGATTAATCAGACCAAAATAGATTTTGCATGCAGAGAATTCAAGTTACCCAATCGAGGTGGAGATTCCAAGGTAGTGTAACATCAATTGTAGACTAGCCTTGAGTGTGCAGGTGTTGCATGCAGTCAGAGGATCAACCTAAAAGAATTGTGCAATCAATTTGAGGAATTTCATAAATAATAGGGGCCTAATTCCTCAAGTAAAAGTGCAAGGAAATAGGAGCTCAAGCAAAGGCAAAATTTGGCTAAGTCTGGGTCAGAGCCTTTTAGTGAGCAAAGAGATAGGTTATATAATTGTAGGTTGTGCTCAATTGAGAAAATAGATTGTAATACATATTTACTCTTTTGATTTAATGCAAGCAAGCATTGGGGTTTTTAGCAGTTTCCTTTCCCCAACAAAAATACTTGTTGCATGTGTGTGATTTCTTATTACATGTCTAAATTTTTTGTTCTAGATTGTGAATTACTTTCCGCAATGAAGTAGAGTAGGTTTGTGTCTTTTCATCTTGGTTAAAATTTCATGAGCATCTACGAATATGGATCGTAATTTCTACATGGTAGCAGAGTAGGATTCACACTAGAGCAGGAATTCAAATTTGTTCTTAGGAGGTTCAATTTTGGAGCTCAGTATTGCAAGATTTATTTAGAGCTGAGAAGATGACCTTCAATGGACTAAGGCTAGAGTATGCCTTGGAAAGCACCTCTAATTTTGTTGCATGGAAGGATCATATGGAGCCAGTATTGGATGACAATATATTTTTAGAATACATCAAGATAGATGTTACAAAACCATAAGCATATGATGCCTAGAACCTTTCTTAGTAAAATAAAGATGTTGCCAAGGCGAGGAGAATAATCTTGGAGGGAGTATGGGATCACATTGTCTCAAATATCCATGGAAAAGAAACTTCGTTCATAATGTGGAAAGAACTGACATAAATGTTTGAGAATAATAGTGACCATAAGAATTTGGCACTCAAGGATAAACTTTGAAGTATCAAGATGTAGAAGAATGACACAATTCCACAGTATCTGAGCAAGTTTACACAATGTCGTGATGAACTTGGAGAGGTCGGTGTTACTGTCCTTGAAGAAGAATTGGTAAGCCTAGCCTTTCTAAGCCTTCCCAAGATATGGCATAGTTATCAAGATTCAGTGAATGGGAGGGAGAAACTACCGAATTGGGAGCGCTTATGGTCTGATTTGGTATAGGAGGAAATATGGTGGAATACCAGAGATGGGACTTCATCCAAGGGTGAGGATGAAGAAAAATTTGCATTGGATGGAAAGGCAAAGAAGGGAAAAGGGGAGAAATCCCAATCCAAACCAGAATCTAGTTAAGGGGGCAAGAAGAAATATTTTTCCAAAATTAAATGCTTCCATTGTCATGAATTCAGGCATTATGCCACGAACTATCCACACAAAAAGACAGGAAATAATACCTTAAGAGGAGCAGTAGGTGAAGCCTTGGCTTCATAATTTGAGCTTGAATTTACCCCCATTGAAATCATGGACAACATAGTGATGGGGATCATGTGGTACTTGGACTCAGGTGCATCATTCCACATGACACGGAATAGAGACTTTTTCAGTGACCTGGAGGAGAAGACTTGCAGATGCACATCAAGTTGGGGGATGACTGAAGGTATAGTGTGAATGATATTGGTACAGTCACATTTCATAGGGATTTAGGCTCCCCACTCAGGCTCAAGGATGTCATGTTCGTTCCATACCTAAAGAAAAATCTTGTCTCTTTTGCAATTTTGGAAGATTGTGGTTATGATGCGATCTTCAGCAAAGGAAAGGCATTCTTGAGACACGTAGCCACAAGACAGGTGAAGTAGATTGAGGTTCATGTGAATAACATGTATAAGTTAGATGTGGAGTATTATGTTGCATTAACAACTAAGGTGGAGAAGATGTAGAGTTGCGATGTCAATGAATTGTGGCATAGAAGACTTGGTCATTTGCATCATGGTGCCCTGAAGATCATGTAGCAGATAAACATAGGTCTTCCCAAAGGAGAACTTAAGTAGTAGGATGTATGCAAAGGATGTACTTTGGGGAAGTAAACAAAATCCATATTCCATGATCAAGACAATAGAGCACATGAAATCATAGAAAGGATCCACTCTGATGTTTGTGGACCTTTCTCGACAACCTCCACTACTAGGAATAAATATTTTGTCATTTTTTATGGATGACTTCTCACGAAAGTGTTGGATCTTCTTCATGCGGAAGAAATATGAGACATTCTCCAAGTTCATTGAATTCAAGGCACTGATTGAGAAAGAAATCGACAAGAAGGTGAAGCCTCTCAGGAGAAATAATGGAGGTGAGTATGTGTCGAATGAATTTAAAAATTTCTATGAAAAAGAAAGCATTTTACAAGAGTTGATAGCACCCCACAACCCACGGTAGAATGGGGTGGTTGAGAGAAATAACCATAGCATTGTGGGAGCATTGAGGGTGATGTTGCATGACCAAGGCCTAGCACTACACTTGTGGGCCGAAGCATGCAACATAGAAATCTATTTGTAGAACCAAAGTCCTCATCGGATTATGGGAATGATTACACTGGAGGATTTATAGGTGAGAAATTTGGATGTGTCACACTTAAAGATTTTTGGAGCCTTTGTTTACTCTCATCTCTCCAAAGAATCATGGAAGAAGTTGGAGCTAGTAGCAGAATTGGGGGTATTTGTAGGTTACCCAAAAGCCTCCCACAACTATCGTGTGCATTTTCCATCCCTTAGAATGACAGTTGTGTGAAGGGTTGTAAAATTTGATGAGGAGAAAGTGGTGTGGTTCTCTATTGAGAGGGATCTTCAGATCCCACTAGAAGAGGATATTTTAGCTCCAAAGGAGGAGCCTCAAGAAGTTGTGGAGCATAGATAAATTGAGGATCAGATAGTGGAGACAACCACTCAAGCAGAACCATCTAGAGAAGGTAGAAAAAGGACCAAGGAAGTTGAGAGACTTGTGCACGATGCAAAGGAGAATGTGGGTGCTCCTTCAAATCAGTGCAGGCAGAGAAGGTCACCAGATCGGTACATTGGCTACATGGATTTAAGGTCTTAAATTGTATATATTGATCCATTCTCTTTCGAGGAATCAGTAGAGCAACCTGTATGGGTTGATGCAATGGTGGAGGAGTATGAATCCATTGTAAAGAATAGTGTTTGGGAAGTAGTCCCAAGACCAGTAGTGTTATAGACATTTTTGGGAACTTCAACCCCAATCACAAATGTCCATAAAATGAGGGCTCTTAAGTCCCTAAAAGTGTTGCTTCACTTCCTAAAGGAACAAGGTCAACTGTTTACATCATCTCCCAGAAGTTCTCCACTGAAAACTGCTCATAAATGGTCAAACCTGGACCATATTGAAAGCTCAATGCAGAGGGTGCGATGCATATCACCTTCCCAATGTACAGGGTGCAATGCATACTGATTTGCTCCTTTGTAGGGCGCGATGGTCAGGAATGGACAAATGGCAGGGACAAAAATACGAGGTGGAAGATCATGGAATCTTCTAGAAGCTTCCCCTCTGACACTTGCCTCTCCATTTTCGACCAGGGATGAGTAAGAGAACATCATTCTCCAAGTGGAAGCAGGAACTATCAGAGAGAATACACTAATCAAGATCCCAAAAGATGACTCACCTCTCTGTAATCATCTATATATGGATCCCTCATCACAGAGATCCAGAGGCTGGAATTTTGTATCTTATAGAGAAGTGTTGTTGGTATTCTGGTGTACATTATCAGTGTTGGGTGATCTAGCCTTGCTTGAGGTGAAGAAGAGCTTCTTAGCTAGAGGATGATGCTGGGTCAGAGCACATGGTTGTAATCTTCTTGCTACTTTTCATCTGAATAAAGCTATTCTTGTTTCCTTCCATATTCTTGTGTACTTGTTTATTTATGCATGTATATGGTTAATACACATCTGATCCTGTATTATTTATGAATTTAGATCCTTCTTTCTTGCATAGTAGTATGTTGCTATGATTCTACAGGTTCTTTTGAAACTGGGCAGACAAAGAAGAAGCGGCGAAGCTCTATCAAGAAGGAGAGGAAATCGAGCGCAAGACTTAGGTTGGCCCTCTTGGTTCTCCTCTCATCTATTTTCATAAAAGAAATCAATAGTAGACTTTGATTGTTTGTTTCTAAGATAGCTACCCATCTTAGTGGGAATAGCAGCATCCGAGTGGACACTATTCCCGTATAACAAGTAAATAAATCATTTGTGGGTGCGTGATGGATCTTCAAGGTTAGGAAGATAGCATATGGAAGCATAAAAAAGTACAAGGCCAGATTTGTGGCCAAGGGGTACTCTCAAATTGAGGAGATTGACTATGAGGATAACTTTTCTCCTATAGTAAGGTACTCATCCATCAGATCAATTCTTGCTCTGGCTACGCAAATGGGGTGAAATATCCACCAGATGGATGTAAAAACAACATTATACAATGGATTTATTAAGGAGAACGTGTACATCGAGAAACCAGAAAGCTTCAAGACTTTTGATCAAGAGTCTCATGTGTGCAGAATCAAGAGAGCGTTGTGCAGTCTCTAGAAATTACCTTGTGCATGGTACGCGAGGATTAATAGTTATCTCACTGGTTGGGGCTTCACCAAAAGTGAGGTGGATGAAAACCTCTATCATATCTTGGTAGAAGGTAAATTTTTTTATTACTGTCTTATATATTGATGACTTGATTTTAACTGGTGATGAATAGTTTATCAGACCTTGCAAGAGAATTTGAAATGGACATGGATCTTATGCACTACTTCTTTATATTGGAAGTGTGGCAAGGCGATGGGGAACTATTTGTCTCTCAAGGAAAGTGTGCAAAAGAGATACTATAGAGGTTATTCATGGAGAGTTAAAAACCCATGGAGACACCTCTAGTGACCAACTAGAGGAGGGAGGATGCCACTTCAAGTGAAGAAGTGGTTGCTACCATATATCACCAACTAGTGGGTTCACTTATTCGCCCTATGAACACACGATCATATATGTGCTATGCAGTCAACCACCTAATCCAAGCTATGGTTAGGCCAACCAGATTATTTTTTAGGGTAGCCAGGCATGTTTTATGGTACCTCAGAGGCATTTCCCAGTTTGGACTATGGTACAGACAGACAAAGGGAGTGAAGTTTTGTGGCTTCACAGATGCAGATTGGGTGGGAAGTTCATCATATTGGAATATTACATCAAGTGGAATTTTCAATGTTGGTTCTGCAATTGTTTCCTAGTATAGCATGAAGTAAAGATCTATGGCACTCATCTCAGAAGAAGCAGAATACATGATTGCAAGTCAAGCAGCATGTGAGGTGATCTGGATGAGAAAGGTACTTTTCGGATTGTTTGGTTATATTATGGATCCAAATTTGATCTATTGTGATAATCAGAGTTGCATCAATCTCTCTGAGAATCCTATTTTTCATGATCGATCCAAGCATATAGATACCAGTTATCACAATTTACGAGACTTTGTGTAGAGGCAGATAATGTTGTTGTATTATATTCTGAAAGAGAAACAAGATGCTGACATTTTGACAAAGGCCTTATCAAGAGGAATGTTTGAGTTCTACAGATGTAGGATAGAGGTGGTTGATAATCCCTTTCTTGCTGAGAGGGAATGTTGAAAAATGCAGCAAGAAATTCTCAATTTAATTTTTCCTTGATTAAATTGAGAAAGTTCAAATTTCCACATCAAAAAACAACTTGGATTATGTTAACATGGAAGATTCTAACACTAGTAATATCAGCGACAATGAAATATGCCAAAATCTCTCCATCATTCCTCTTGATTTCCCAATGATCTTGGTATGCACATTGCAATAACCAGTCTATGATATCGACACAAGGAAACATTAGTGGGTGTGCAGCTACTTTATGCAATTGATATCTTTTGATATTGTTATATACCTTGAAATCCTATCTGTCTTGAGGGATGTCTTGGTTGGCAAACTCTGAGTAAATTTCCCACCAGGTCAGATTTGTCTTCTTATTGATATTGCAAGCATTGTCTCCATAAATTGGTAGAATGGGTGGGCTTTCAACGACTCCCTTGATATTGCTTCCTGCTCTAGAGAAACTCTTACTCAAACCCTTGCAAGAACTTTTCACCATCAGTGGTGTCATCTCTATAGAGAAGGATGAAATGTTGATACAATCTAGATGGATGTCACATAGCATTTCTAAAATGTGATCCCAAGACAAAGATGTTAACATGAATAAAAATAACACCAAACACAGATAAAATATTACTGTGGAGTCACAGGCACAAAATATAGGTGGATCACTTGGTCACAATTTGGATTAGTAAGAAAGTCACCATCTCAATAGGTGAGACAGGTCACACAAAATATTAAAAGGACATGTTGAAATATGAATTAGTAAGTCACCAAGGTTCACTTAAGAGAAAGTCATAAGAGAGACTTACTCTCATGAGTCTGTAGATGAAATTGTGCAACTAGGGGCAGTCTAAGTGCATTGTAAAAAGGAGGAAGATGCAAGTGGCATGGGCTAGCGGTTCGCATTTGGAGTTGGAATTCTTTAATGTGACCTTATGCCTATGTGACTAGGGGTGAGGGAGTATGGTCGCGTGGTCACAACATGAACTAGGTCACATAATATCAAACCTTTTAAATTGTCACCTTACAACTATGGGAAAAGGGACGGTCTAATAGAAATTTGGCCACTAATTATAAGGGAAAAGGGTATTCCCAAACGCAAGTTCATGATTGGGTATGGGTTGTGACTCATGATTGTACGTGTGTTTCAACCTAGGATGAAGAGAGATACAATTGAGCTCGTGCCCAATTGTTTCGACCAAAACCTCAAGCTTATAGGGAACCAAGTGAGTAGTGAGAACCATATGAATTGATGATAGCTTTGATTTGCACCAGACGTGAGTTTGAAATTCGACAAGAGGAGAAGTGACTTGGGGAGTGCCGCCTAAGGTTCCATTTGAAAGGATGAATATCTAGGGCTGGGATGAATGAGTTGAACTAGTTGTGCGGAAGAGAGAGTTTAGGACACTTAGTTTCGTGGTAGGGAGCTAGGGAAACGAGGGAAGTGAGATTGGTCTTAATTTAAGGGATATGAAAGTCTTGATAGGAAATTGCAAATTCCAGCCACCAAGGAAGAGGACAAATGGAAAATTTGAAGGACACAATGATTGCAAGGAAGAGGCAGCATTTCCTACTTGTGGGGGTCGTGAGGTTTTTGGTCAGTGGAGTGCTTTGTTTACTTAGTTGTAGAGTGAGAATGAAATGTAGTAGAGAGGTGTTGGGTTTATATAAAGAGTGTGCACGTGTGGATAGAGGGGTCGTAACCAGATAGTGTGTAAACAGAAAGTCCCATGTGACCAGCATTAGGCAGAGATTGCAAAATGAGTTTTCACTGAGAAAAAGGTTGCATGCAACCTACTTGAAGGAAGTTGGAAGTTAAGGATGTGCTAGGGAGTGGTCACATGCGAATTATTGCATAGGTGTCACAAGGTCGCACCAAAACCGGGTCGCACAAGCTATGGACAACTCAAATGTGGCTATGTGACTAATAGGGCCAATTAGTGTGCAATAAGAGGTCACGTGCTACTAACAAAGGTAGGGGTCGCTAGTTGCAATGGAAATTGATGGAGAAGGTTGTGACTAGGCTCATCAATTGTGACATTGTTACTTTAATAATTAGGTGAGAGATAAGGTCGCAAGTCGCATGTTTAGGGATTAGATGGAATCTCACCAATATGACTAGTGACTTATAGGGAAACCTTGTTTTAGGCTTTCCAAGGTAGGATTTTTCAAACTCCCAAAGAGATCCTAAAGATGTAAAGGGATCGTGAAACCCTAAGGGACCATAGGAAAATATTGAAAGAAGGTCTAGTATAGGGAGGCTCCAAAATTTTGAAATGAGCTAAATTTTGGGGTTGTTGTAGCTGCTACAATGGGCATTTAGTATTGCATTTCAACATAATTATAATTTCTAAGATCAGGATCAATATTATGGAAAATTTGAGTATATATATGCTTCCGCAATTATTTCAATTATGTTTAATCAAGATTCATTGAGTGGTGTTTCCTAACTAGGAGTCAGGGACATTATAAGGTGTTATGAGAGCCTAGTTTCAACACTAAGTCTGAATTGGGTCAAAATTACAGGTTATCCACCATGTGTTTGACAAAAGTGGTATATGATGTAAGTAACAAACATTTATATAAATTCTAGAGTAGATGCCATCGAAAGATTTCTAATAGATTTTAAAAGGAATGGTAGGTTAGAATTGATGGTTTACTGGGATTGATTGGACCAGATTTGGGGCAGTTTGAAGAATAACAATTTTCTCACCAACTATTTGAAAAAATTATGAATGGTGAGAACTGTTAAAATTCCCCTCAAAATCAAAGTACACGTGTTAATAAAAGCTCAATAGTGGATCATTTAAATTGATTGTAGGGTAATTTGAGGAAATTGATTTATTTTTAGCCTCGAAGGACTGAAGTTCAATTACAGGGCATCACTATCATGGAAAGAGGGGTTTAATTTTTGTGTTAATTTTATATATATATATATATATTCCTCATTATTAAAGAAATGTGTGTGAAAAAAAAAAGAGGGTAGGGTTCCAAGGGTGGAACCCCTATCTGTTTCAACAATAATTGTTTAAGATAAATGTTTATATTTAGTAATTTGTTCATAATTTATTTTTATAACTGCCATTTCTAAATGCGTAATACAACTTCAACGTTATAAGGTGATATAATATGTGTGATTACAAGGGAAAGTTGAGTGGGGAAATGTTGAATACATGGTAATCTATATAATTATAATGAAATGATATTTGGAATGATCTTGATCAAGTGATATCTCAAGCCATGAGGGATCCTGAAAAGTTTGTATTGAGATCCATGTGATTTGGAAATACCCATAAACAAGTCGTTTGACATGAGAGATTGATTTTCAAAGTTGGAAAAAGAGAAATATTGTTTCCTACCATACTTTTTATTAGTCTTTAGAAACATATGGATAACAAGAGTGATTTTCAACTATTAACCAATTACTTGATTTACGTCGTCTGATGCGAATTATGTTTGGTCGTTGGGTGCCATGAATCGAGAGGTAATGTGTCATGGAAAGCATCGAATTACATGCCTAATAGTTTTATTTTAGGTCCCTAAGTTTAGATAGGGTTTTCACCTATTGAGCTTTGTTGATTCTTCGTGCTTCGCCTTCTGCAACATTTCAAAAAACAGTGAATGAAATAGATGGGATATCAAGATATACACCAAGTCTAACACTGATGGATCCTTTCCATGTTCTCAAGGATGGTGTTAAAGTGTCTTTTGTTGTGGAAATAGGTGGGTGGTTTTGAAGGATGTGGGGAAAGAATGACTAAAATATGAAGAATTTGACTTGAAAATCAAAATCCAATTACAAACTCTAACCAAGACGAAGACAATCTGATTTAGTTTCAACATATTGGTGATAATTTTATTACACATTGTTTTTTTTTGGGTTCATATTGTTGGGATTCGGAAGCCCCATAAAGCAAAAAAGCATCCCGTAGAAGAAGAACCAACCATAATTTAACTACAAAGGTGTGATGTTGAAATTGATGTTTTTTTGTATAGTTATTCTAATAACACGCATCATGGTAATGTCTTTGGTATTGGAATTCTGATTTCAATTCATTTTTGTATTATGGTTAGAGAAATTAGAAGTTTGAGCGACAGGAGGCCTGAAAAGAGTGAAATTTATTCTTCTCCTGTCGGTGGGAATGGTGTGGGCATGTCTCACGAGGAGGTGTAGAAGCTACCTGCCTTTGAATATAAACACATTGGTATGTATATTATGTTACATAGAATGCTTTGCAATGATGCTGAAAATAATGATGATAGGATTGAGAATGGATTATGGATGCATGAATTTGATTGTTCAGATTGTGTTGTTTTCTTAGATGGATTTTAGATGGGTGAGACATGTAGGTTTATGCCTCTTTGTAGGCACACTTTTCATGCAGAGTGTGTGGATTCAGGTTTGTCTAAGAACCCTTTGTGCCCCATTTGTAAGACTAGCTCTCAGCAGCATGGTGCGGAAAGGGGGACATTGGTGATGGAGAATGTGTTAGAGCTGGCCCAAGTTGGGGGATATCAGATGGGGAGTGGGACTAGAGATATTTCTATTGGGGTTTCTCTGCAAGGAGGGTTAAGAGGAGAGAGGAGGTTTTCATCAGTCTAAGATGTCTAATTTGGTGTCCAATCCACCTTCACCATCAAGATACTTTACTACTAATTAACATCTGGTTTGCTTCTTTTTTGCCTTGATAAATGTTAATAATGTTGATAAAACCATATTTATGAATTTAACACCACTCTTTCGCAATTTAACACGTTTTGAAAATAAAAATGCAATTTCCAACTCTATTACAAAACAAGGACGAAGATGATCTGATTTAGTTTCAACATAATGGCAATAATTTTATTATACACTATTTTTCTGGGGTTAATATTGTTGGGATTCGGAATCCCCTTGATATTGATAAAACAAACAATCATCCCATAGAAGAAGAACCAAGCATAATTTAACTACACAGTTGTTGTGTGGAAATTGATGTATGTTCATATAGTTACTCTAATAACACATATCATGGTAACGTCTTGACTCTGTGGTGATATCAGTTGTAATGATTTTCTTTGTTGTTGGAATTCCGATTTCAATTCATTTGTGTTTTATGGTTAGAGCAATCAGAAGTTTGAGCAAAAGAAGGAATGCAGAGAGAGGAATTTCTTCTTCTCTTGTTGGTGGGAATGGTGTGGGGATGTCTCAGGAGGAGGTGCAGAAGTTGCCTTCCTTTGAATATAAACATGGTGGTATGTATATTATGTCACATAGAATGCTTTACAATGATGTTGAAAATAATGATGATAGGATTGAGAATGGATCATGGAATCATGAATTTGATTGTTCAGAGTGTGATGTTTGCTTGGATGGATTTCAGAGGGGCGAGATGTGCAGGTTGCTGCCTTTTTGTAGGCACACTTTTTATGCAAAGTGTGTGGATTCATGGTTGTGTAAGAATCCCTTTTGCCCCATTTCACTAGTGCTCAGTAGCATGGTGGGGAAAGAGAGACATTGGTGATGGTGAATGTGTTAGAGTTGGCCCAAGTTAGGGAATGTCAGATGGGGGGTGGGACTAGAAATATTTCTATTGGGATTGTTGTGCAAGGAGGGTTAAGAGCAGAGAGGAGGTCATCGATCTAAGATGTCTAATTTGTTGTCCAATCCACCTTCATCATCAAGATATTTCCTACTGATGAACATGTGTGGAATTTGTTGTCAACTACATCATTTCATCCTTGTTTCAGTACAAATCCAATGATGATGATGGCAGTGGTGGTATGATGGTTATTGATGTTCTGGACATTAATCAGATCTAGAGCCATGATAGCCACACTAAGAATAAAAATTCATGCAAGTTAATAGCAACTCCAATCCCATCTTGTAGAGCCAATGACGAGGATGGTATGAGTGGTTTTAGTGTTTTGAGCCCAAGACAAAGCCAAAATAAAAATCATAATTCATGCAATTTAATGTCGATACCAATTCCATCTTGCAGACCTCTCGACAATGATGGTGTGACGATTAATGGAATTTTGATAGCTAGCGAGAGTCAGAGTCAAAATCAGATTGTGTGTGACTCAAAATTTTCTCTACTACGCATTGCAGACCTCCTCATGATGAGGGTGTGAGAATCATATCCAGAGCCTAGCTCATGATGGGAATGATATGGCATGATGCCTAAATTGGGTCCTACTGCAATATTAACTTATTATGGTGGATATAAAAATACAAGCCAATTATTAGTCTTCCTTTTCATATAGCTTGAATTTTTGGTGCAAATACACTTATATAACTACTATTGCATGACCTCAGATTTTAGAATTGAGACTTCATCATTAATGACTTGACAGTTTTGATTCATATAATTTTTATGAGTATTCTCTGTAAATTATTCATTTGAGTACATGTTTTTTGGACATTGGACATTGGATTTGTATGCTTTATTTGAATGCATTGCAAACAAATGCTTTTTTAGTGTCCACCATATTCAACATATTCATTATTTAAAATGTGGAAAATCATATTATGGCCTTGTGCATAAATCAGGTTTTTGCTACAATTTTTTTTTTTTTTGTAAGCTTGGTAGGAATACATCTTCATCATGTCTAACTTCTCACCCTGATCAAGGGGGATAGCACAAGATTTGAACCCAAGACTTCTGGTTCAGTGAGACTTCATTTCCATGGTCATTGACAATTGAGCTATACCAAGCAGATGATTTTGTTGCAATTTTAATTTGCTATGGTGGATGTAAAAACGCGGGCCAACTATCAATCCTCCTTTTTAACTAGGTTGAATTTTTGGTGCAAATACACTTATATAGCTATTAGTGCATCACCTCAGATTTTAAAATTGATAGTTCATCATTAATTACTTTATAATTTTGATTCGAAGTTCATGAATTCCAGCTCAGGGCTATTAATTTTCTATATTTTTTTCCTACTTCAAAGGAAGAATGTAACTTATTGTTGACTCTATTTTTATTTTTAGTCTGAAGGCAGTGTAATTATCTCAGATTATTTTCAATGTAAAAGAAAAAGGCAATTCGTTGATTTGAAGGGTTCTAATAATTGAGGTAGTAAAACTATAAGAAAAAATAAATTTGTGACTTTTGTGCTTACAAAATTTGCAACCTAGTGATGACCCTAAGAAAAATGAACTCTATGTTGGTAAAGGAAACTACATCTAAATGCTTGATCAAAGAAAACTTTAGTGGGAAAAGGATTTGTAGTTATTCATCGTATTACAACCAGGCTATGATATTGTGAAGAAAATATAGCAAGGCAACGACTTTCATTGTATTTCTAGTTTGTATAAGACTAATATTGGTCATAAAATCGCTGCCATCAAAAGATTCTTGTTTAAAACAAAAGTGAGAGGTTAAAGAGAGGTAAAAATGAAAGCTTTTGAATTTACTAAAAAAATAGCTGGGGCAAGCGCTAAGAAAAATATAGGAATGAGGATACTGGTACAGTAAATATTTGGGAACAATGCAACTATTATCGTCGAAAGTCTATTGGTAATGGGAAGGCAAAAAATCAAACCCAGGACCTGCCCTCAGCTAAAATAGATTGAAATGCATTAAATATTAAGGTTGGGGATGTTTTGGAATAATGCAATTATCAATGCAAATCCTAGAAGTGTTGTTCCTCTTTGAATCTTTGTGATAATGATGTTACTGATATTAAGCATAACTCCTTATTTTGAAGATGGAGAATATGTTAAGAGGGTTGTCTTTGGGAGATGATGGGTTCAAAAATAGTGGAGCTATGGGAATTGTTCTGCCTATGTAGTAATTGTCGTCCTCCCAGGGATTTGAAACTCACTTATTCAAATTTCCAAAGCTATTACTGTCATCCTTATTGTTTCCAAAGCTCTTCCATAGGTTGTAATGATTATATCCATTTGCTGGTCTATGGGCACCTAGATCAACAACACTACAGGGGTTACTGAAATCCCACTTCATTGTAAGCTTTAAATCATTACACTCACTTTCTCACATTTTCTGTTCATTTGTAAGTAAATAAAGAGTTTAGTTGCAATTAGAGTTAATCCAATTCAAAGGCTGGCATCTGCGGTTTTAAATGCTGCATAAAACACTTTCATTGCACCGCTAGAAAAAACCATCCTTTTCCCAAGACCGTCGATCCCCAGGTTCAAATGTCATGCAATTCCAGCTAGTGAGAGTCTTGTACAACATGAATTGCAAGTAGTGGGAGTAATTCCATAATGTCTTATGTCAATTTCTGCAGTAATTTCATTCAATTCTTTGAATTAATTTTTATTAATCTCAAAATCTTGGATTAGGATGCCAATTAGTGTATATTTGGTGATATGTTGTAATAAGATGAGGTGTCTTTCACAGTTTAGTCTCACAATCCTATTTTACATTAGCAACCAAGTAGGTATATTTCAATCATGTAGATTAGTAGAATGCAACAATGTTTTTGTTAGTGGAGTTCCATGTTTCATGTAATTTGAGGTTTGTTTAGTGGTGCATTTTGGATATTTTCACTTGTTAGCTTTCCTTGTGTTAAAGTTGGATATATTTTCTATTGATTAATTTTTGGGGAGCCATGAGTCCCATCATCACATTGACGAAGAATTGGGAGATCTAAATCTTAAGCTTGTCCCAAACTTTAAAAATGATTTTCCCAACAAATCATGGGGGCATACCTTTCTCTTTGTGGGTGTCACTTTTGCTTACAGCCATTCAGGCTTTAACCAACAAGTCATGGGGGCATATCTTTCTCTTTGTGGGTGTAATTTCTTCTTGCATTCATGCAGTCCTAAAGGATGAAGGATGTTAATATTTTAAATCAATGAGTCAACATTATGGCATAAAACCAAGAGAGGATCACTACAAGTGTGTGGTTTACCTTTTCAGTTGAGTTCATCTCCTGGATAAAGCACTAAACTTTATCATTGAAATTCCATTTATGCCAGTGCTTTGGTCTGGGGAAGTTTACTTGGTGCTTCTAGAATCCATGCCAACATGGAGCTAGCAAAACATGTAGAGTTGGAACCGCATTCAAGTGGACCATATGTGCAGCTGTCCAACATCTATGTTTCCGCTGGTAGATGAAATGATAAAACCAATGTTAGAAAGGTGATGAAATACAAAGGGTTGAAGAAGGAAATGGGACACAACTAGATCAAGATTAAGAATGAGGTGCATACATTTAGCACACCAAATAGATCACATCCAGAATTAGATAAATTCTAAGAAAAATTGGCGGAACTAATTTATCAAATGAAGAAAGGAGGGTATGTTTGTCATACAAAATTTGTGCTACATTACACCTAGCAGCAAGAAGAAATAATATTTTTTGTGCAATCTAATGGAAGGTTGGCCATTTTCTTTTGGGCTTCTCAATGAAATAGATAAAGTCTAAGAAAAATTGGTGGAACTAATTTATCAAATGAAGAAAGGAGGGTATGTTTGTCATACAAAAATTATGCTACATTACGCCTAGCAACAAGCAGAAATAATATTTTATGTGAAATCTAATGGAAGGTTGGCCATTTCCTTTTGGGCTTCTTAATGAAATATCAGGAACATGTTTCACGATCATTATAAATGTTTGTTGATACTTTTATATTTCCATCAAGTTTATCTTCAAGATTCATAATCTTGACTTTGTTGCAAATGATAGGCACTACTTCCATGATGCCATGAGAAACAGGGCAACAAAAGTATTTCTCATAGAAATGATGGTAAATAAATAAAATTACATAAAAAAAAAATTACTTCTATCTTCTATGTTACTCTTTCCTACGCTCACGCCTTATGGTATTTCCTTTGCGACATGTGGTGCAATTTCTAGTATATGCCTTGTATATAGTAATTCATATGACATGTTTCGTATATAAAAGGTTGAGGGATGTTTGAGCTACATTTTGCCAGCCTATGTGGACACAAAAGGATGCCAACGTTAGTGAGAGGTTTGATAGAATTAATGTAGAATGTGTGACAAAATTTTATGTAGAGCAGTGTGGTTTCCCTTTACCAGTTTGGCCAAACTTTTTATACATGCAACATCATAAAATTGTTACAAGATATATCAAAGGTTAATTACATTGAAACATTGTGTGAAGGTATATTAATATATATGCCTTGGTCTCATACATTAATTTGGTGTCTGGCTTGGTCGTGACCTTAAAATTGAATAATAATAATAATAATATAGATATATACACGGTAGAGATGAGACTAGGTGAAACCATTGCAACATGGAAAGTCCACGTACTTTATAAGCCCCAAGCCATATGACCGCGAACGAGGCTAGGAAACTGAGTGTTAGGCTATGGTGTAGAGATGAGCTATGAAGCCCAAGTAATGAGCTATTGATCACAATGGAGAAACAGAGCCACGAGCATGATGTGGCGATGAATAAAGCAAGCTTAACTCTAAGTGGAACCTGCCAAGTTGGGGGTCATGTGAGTTGGCTTGGAGGTGGAATAAAGAGTTGCAGGTCAACAAAGTTGAGCATCTACTAAATGGTCGAAGTGTCTGAGCGATCGAGTAGCCAAGTGTGGGCCATAAGTTGCATAGGCAGGTGACTCATCGCAGTGATCAATGGGGTTGGTGGGGTCGATCATATTATAAAAAAAAATATTAATTTTATTCAAGCATTATAATGTATACCATGGTGTCATGGGAGCATGGAGGATAGGTGGAGGGGCCCGTGATATGGCCCAAACTATATATATATCACTACTAGGGGATGAATCAGTAGTGATAATCTTTATATAATTTTAATTTATTTTTGTTAGTTTATTGAATAGAAATGCACATCAACAATATGAGTAGAACTTAATATAAAAGTAGCATAAACACAACACATGAAAACCATGAAAGACATCAAAACAGGCATGCACAATGAGACACAAGATATTTCTTGTGGAAACCCCGAAGGGATAAAAACCACTTTGGTGTTGTTGTGCTGCTCTAAATATTTTTTTAATAAAATACATTCTCGTACAAAGTTTAGTTAGCCACTACCAGCAAGGAGCCACCACCCCTATAACAATTTAGTTTGCCACCACCAACAAAGAGTGACTAACCCTGAAAAAATTTAGCTAGCCACCACTAGCAAGGAGCCACTACCCCTGAAACAATTTTGTTTGCCACCACCGGCAAGGAGCCACGATCCTTGAAATAACTTAACTATCCACCACTAACAAGGAGCCACCACCCATTAAAATCTATGGCCACATTTGAATATATTTGAAACTGGGATCCCAATCATCAAACAGTCATCTATGTAACACAAACTCGAATAAATCAGCAGCAACAAAACTCTAAAGCAAGCCCTCTCTCTATCACACAATCCTCTATAGCTTACCCTCAAAAACGATCACTGCTACATGCATACAATATTTCTTGGGACTGCACAAAAAACTCTGATCTACATATGATTTACAATGTGCCCTCTCAATGTGCCACTCTCTTAATCCATCCAACCATAAAATATGGTGTAAATCAAATCAAAACATATCATCTATTATGATGGACTTCAACCTCTACATCGTCACATCAAATTTGATCTCTACTACCTACATACAACACTATGATTTATTTTTGATATTCTGTGTGAGCTACTATAGCCACATTACTTCTATCTCAATGCCCTCTTAATGGAACACCCTCACACTCACAAATGAACCAACCAAACATTCTTATAGCTTTCTCCTATTTGCAATTTTCTGAAATGGTTAAATCAGTAAATGCATAAAGCGATGGAGCACTTAACAACTCTTTTCACTCTAGAATCAGTTTGTATCATTCTCCTTGAATTGATCTTGCCACCAAATACACTTAATGAGAAATATTCTTCACTTTAACCACCTTCTATAAGTTTATTAAACTTTCTTGACCTTTTTAAGAAAAGTCCCAAACAAAAACACTAGAAAAAACTAATAAAGCACTTGAGGTGCGTGAAAAATCTGGAGAAGATTCACCTACATGCATAGCCACTAGGATGACTACTAGCTTCCAGCAACTATAGTCTCTCCCTTTCCATTGGTCTCTCAGCAGCTGAGAGCCTACAACTTCTTTATGTAGGTCTAACTCCTAACAACTATAACAGGGCATGCATGAATTGACATCAAAATTATATCTCAACTTTAGGAGTGAGCTAGATACATCATGATAGCGGTCCCATAATAAATTTGACATCATGAAAACATTTTGAAAAGACCTATAGGACTCAGTACATGGAATAAGAGTCATGAATACATGGCATACATCAGGTTACATCAATGGCAATTCCAACAAGCCAACAAGCTCCTCCTTTGCCAATTATGTCAACTTGAAACTTCCCTTTCTGAAGTGAACTTATGAAGTTGAGCACACACAAAACCATCTCCCCCTTTGACATCGATGGAAAGGGGAAAAACATACCAAGGCCAATACACCATGCCTTCTCCATGTTGAACATGCTCCTCCTATACATGTAATGGGATGAAATCATGGGATAAACAAAGAGATACATAGTTCAAAGATGAAAGCAATGTCAAGACTCCTCCATTGATCACATAGCTAAAAAGATAAGCAATAAAAATCCCCCTAGACATGAGCTATGTCTGATCAATAACACACTAAATAAACAAACACTAGATCTTTAGCAGCAACAGTATACACAATTTGTCTATCTCATGTCAGCATCTCCATGTTGTACTTTACCAACACAATCACTCTAGTAATTGAATTCTTCTCTTCTACGGAAATAGGTACTAATAGAGAAAACACCTCCATGGTTTATGTACAAATAATTTTACCATTGACATTACCTCCTTGCCACATGCAAGAGGACATAAACTATCAAATGAGCTAAATGCGAAAATATGTATGGAGATTTTTCATGTGTTACTAGGCTATCCCACGTCCCACACATAGTTGCAACAAGACTCTAACTCACTCTCCAATGGATGCATGCCAAATTTGCAAGACTCATTATGGTGCATGCCTAGAACACTCAACCAAATATATGCCATGACTCATTGCAATGGCCCTCATGACTACAACAATTATTCCCAACAATCCATGTAAGACTGATACAACTCTCATGTATATCTCTCAAAGCATGATTGACTCATGACTACACAATCAACATGACTCAATGATAAAATCAACAAGATACAAGGCTTTATCTTGCACTCTAGGGTGCATAGATGACTAAAACAATATGGTCCACTACAAAACATGCTCCAATTAAAAAGCTTGCCTCTATGTAAGATCAGTACAAGACTGAGAAATCTCCTCCACAAGCCCATACATGGCTGTCACAAGTGCTGCTCAAATGTACATAAAAATCCTCTCACCAATGCATGCCTAACACAATGACATAATGCATGTACATAACATATATGATCAGCAACATGTGCTCTACATAACATCAATATATTCATGATACATATCACACAATAACATGAGTCAACCTCTCCAAACATCAGCCATAGACTAGGATCTCAACAACAACAATCAACAATACATGGCAATGATCAATGGCCTAATAGAAACATGAAGGATTTTTGCATCATGAAAACCCTAATAGAAACAACAGCAATAACCAACAACATAATACACCAATCAACACTATATATCAGCCCTTTGTAGCAAAAACATCGCAGCAAAAACAACCACCATATGGAGCATAACCATCTGTGAGATAATTTGAACTAGTAGTAGAAAAATACAATGATGCATTGGTGGCAATAATAAATATCTCTTCAGCAACCCTTCTCATCAATATAGGCATCATACATCACTTGGCTCAACAACATGAATCCATGCTCCTACAAAAGTGCATGTTATAGCACTAGACAACATATCAAGAAGCATCCAGGACATCTTTAGCAACAAATGAGTCAATACATTAATATGCTCTCAATGCAAACTCTCCAACAAAAATAGTAAGTGGCCAAGCAAATAATGTTTCAAATGAGCAATAAACAACCACCAAGAACATTTTAATAACATCGACACCACATCATTTATCCACCATGATCATCTCCTAATACCTCTGCATACTAGTTACAAATATCTATCAATGGAACAATTCAAGCAATTGCAACCATAAAATATAAGTTCCATGCAACATCATCATTTTTTTCTTCATAGCAGCGACACATACAATTTTCTCATATAATATTGGCATAGAATATCATGAGCTCAAATAACCATCAATCTGAATAAGAATGCTAATACATACCAACTGCATACCAACTCATGCAAAACTATGAAGTAGCACATAAGCCATGCAAAAACCAAAATACATACTCTTGCAATAGATCAATGTCAAATAAGCACATAGAAGACTCCTGCAAACTATACCTTTTTCCTCTTATGCTAGAAAAGAACCATGATGTCACCAATAAACCACTACAACATTGGAAGCATATTAGATGCTCCCCCTGAACATGTGCCATCTCCAAATAATCTCCATACTTTGGGAAACTTCCTCCTGGAGATATTTGTGCTCATACTGACATCATAAATCCTTTATCAAAATCCTTATCACAATAGTCTCCATAGATACAACATTAGTAGCACAAGTCTAGCATCATAAAATCATCATAAAAAAGGATAAGCATCAACAAATCCTAGTTTCATACACCAAAACAACTCCTCATGGTTGAACTAATAAAAATCAATGTTGAAGACAAAGATAAACTGGTAGCATAAACTTTCACAACTCTCCTTGAGCTCATGCACCTCATAAACAATCAAATTTCTGCACATGCACTACTCTTTCTATGGAAACACATTCAATGATTAAACCTGGAAAATCATGATGTGTGTAACAGCACAAGTAAAACTAAAATTAATGTCAAAAGGAAAACAATTCTTTCAATGAAATTATACCTGTACTTTCCGGTTGCGAAGTGACCACAAGATTTGGGGACGACTCTCCTCCCAACCATAGGCTCAATTGTGCAGGATTCTGCTACAACTCGCCACCCCCGAGCCCTCAATCAACGACTACTGCCAGTATTCCTAAGTCTTAGTATTCTCCCAAGAGAATGAAGATAGAACCTCAGAATGATCGAACCCCTCCCATCCTCCTCATCATTCATTAAATAGAACAAAACATTGGAAGGGAAACCACATGCACACCCTCCATGTGTTTGCATGCTACATGCCCACCCTCCATGTGTTTACATGCTACTTTTTCTTTACTTTTCTTTGATTTTTTGATAATTTCCCCTTTTTTTTATTAGAGCTTTAATATGGTTATTACTATATTTTTTTTTTAATTTTTATTACTTATTTCTTTTAATATCA